>JAJIBD010003894.1:0-201621 GCA_021461705.1 Cryptotis parvus | reverse complement strand
AAGCTACCTGTGGTCTATTTGATATGCCAAAAACAGTGACAATAATTGACCTCATTCCCAACAAATGGAAACGTTTCTGGTGGCCACTCAAGCAAATTGATGAACAACAGGAAGACAAGTGACAGACCGAGCAATAGTCCAGCGGGTAGGGCATTTGCCCTGCACACAGCCAACCCGGTACGAATCCCATATGGCATCCCATATGGTCCCCCAAGCACCGCCAGGAGTAATTTCTGAATGCAGAGCCAGGAGTAACCCATGAGCATTGCCAGGTGTGACCCCAAAAAAAAAAAAAAAAAAAAAAAAAAACTGTGATCTCAGGGGAATACCTTTATGGGGTCCAGGAAATAGTATTACAGTTAGGGTACATGCTTAGTCTGCTCCAAATCTGGGTTTATTCCCAATACCACATGGTCCTCACATGGTCACCAGGTGCAGTTCTGGTGGTCACCATCCCAGGCAGAGAGGCCCATGTAGGCCTATCACTATAGGACCCAATCAGCAATCAGGCCTATGCATTGAATCTATGACGTAATTGGTCAAGAATCACTGATGGTGTCCCCACATCACTCAATACAGATCTCCCATTTCTCTCTTACCATATTAAATGTCTATCTACTGTTCACTAGCATACACATTTTGTCTTATATTTCCCTTTAACTTTAAAAATATTTATATAACACTATATTACATTATATTATATTATATTATATTTATTATATTATATGTTTCAAGTGTACATTGTAGATGAACATCTTACCTACTACATGAAGTTTACCATTAAAATTCCAATTTTCTGGCAGGAAAGAGACCAATTATACTTTTTTTTCGTTTTTGTTTTTATTAGTTTTTCGGTCATACCCGGCAGTGCTCAGGGGTTGCTTTTGGCTCTGTGCTGAGGTGCCAGAGTCACTGCAACTTACTCCTTGCAGTGCTTTGGGACCATATGGATTGCCAGGGATCGAACCCAGATTAGCTGCATGTAACTTGCAAGGCAAATGCCCTAACCGCTCTGCTGTTGATCTGGTCCCCCAAAAAATACTTTTTATACTATACATATTATACGTTAATGACTGTATTATAGTCAGTGAGTCCTAGCATGCATGTGCAGCCCACAATCATCCTAGGTCCCCCTGAAACCAAAGAAAAGAAGTCTGGGGATCAAATACTTGTTGGCTCTGAAGGAAAGAAAGTGCCCAACTCACCGCACTCTTCTTATCACAGACTTTAAAATAGTTTAGCGAGAACTGATTACTGAATATAGGTAAAGGGATAGGTAAAGGGGTATACAGTATAACCTGTATTGCAAATCAGAGAGAGAGGTAGAGAGAGACATAAAGAGAGAGATGGAAGAAAAGTGCATAGAGGCAGACTGGAGGTGGAGTATAAAATGAGAGAAGTTGGGATTGTGCACATAGGTGATGGGAAATGTACACTGGTGAAGGGAAGGGTGTTGAAATATTGTATGATTGAAATCTAATCATGGACAACTTTGTGTTTATCTTGCAATTTAATACAAATTTTAAAAAATTAAAATATCGTCTAGCAAAGTCAAAATGTAATCTACTTGAAGATAATGAATTATTAGAAAAATTACGAATTGTTTTGTAATTGGTATTGTGGTATTAGTGGCACAAATAGTGACTTGAAAAAAATAAACTAATTTCAAAACTTTCAAGTGGATTGAATTTCTTTCTTTTTCCCTTATTGTCGTTTGTGTTTGTTTGTTCATGGTTGCTACCCCAGCAGTGCTCAGGTGTCACTCCCTAAATACTGCTTGGGAATTCACACTTGTTGGTGTTTGGGCAACTATGAGGTGCCAGGGGTCAAACACAGGTCTGAGTATAAGGTCTGTTCTCTAATCATTTGACTAGAGCTTGAGCTATATATATAGTCCAAATAGAACAATTTTTTAAAATGAAATGAAAACTTTCTTATGTGAGAATATCAATACAATGATGAAAATTCAATCCAAAATGTCTGTGTCTCCATCATTGAGTATGATTATTTCACCATATTCAGACACGTTACATGACAAAGAATGTGGATTTGAGCCACCCATGTCACCAAACATGAGGAAAGAGTAATAGTAGTGGACTCTCAAAAAGTAGAAGTCATCTTTTTTGTAGTTCTGAGTTTAGTACCACAAACTTCTGTTGAAAGTTTGCAGAAAGTTGAGTATAAGTGAGTTAGCATGTATGTAAGTAAATAGTTAATAATCAATCCATATTATATTATATTTTGACAATGCAATTTCATTCTTCATCCTCATATTCTATTTAAAATTTCTTCAGTTTGTAAGAAAAACTTTCAGGTTATTTATGTTTCTATTCTTCCTTGTTAATGTAGTATCACAGAGTTGTTTTTTTTTAACATTTTATTATACCACAGTGAGATATACAATTACAACGTTGTTCACGTTTGGGGATTTCGGTCACACCGTGTTCCAGCACCCCGTCCTCCACCAGTGCCCCTCAACCACCACCCATGTCCCCAATTCCCTCCCCCTCCCACGTCCTGCCTAAATGGCAGGCTCTTTATCTCCTCTCTCTCTCTCCCTCTCTCTCCTCCCTCTCCCACACATTGTGGGTTGCACTATGTACACTTAGAAGCCATCATTTGCATTTTTTGTCTGTATTTAATGCTCAGTTCTATGTTGGTATCAGACCTTTAGACATTTATTCACACATGTTCCCTTCTCTATCTAACCAAACCTCTGACTCCCACGTGCTTGTGGTAATTTCCACTTTTGGTAAGGTCACCTGGTATATTTATGTCATGCAAATAAATGCAGTCATTCTATGTCTCTCTCTTTCCTTCTGACTAATTTCACTCAACATGATTCTCTCCATGTCCATCCATTTATAGGAAAATTTCATAACTTCATTTTTCTGACAGCTGCATAGTATTCCACTGTGTAGATGTTTTTTACTGACCAAGAACAGTCACCACTGATGATACATTAGAATAATATGGAAGCTTAAAAAATACAACCCCCATAAAGTAAATATATCTCAGGTAGAGCTGTAATTAAAATGCATATAATGAAAAGATAGAACATTAAATCTTAGTGATATATGTAATAGATTTTTATGTGCTCATTGTTTTTAATATGTATCAAGAGAAGTTATCTCCCTTTATTCTAGTTCACTTCTCCCTTGCTGGCCATAGTAATTTTTTAAAAAATATTAGCTACAATTTACATTTATCTGGACATTACTTTTAAGTCCTGAGTAATTCTAATACACAGTCAATATCAAGATCTATCATATTTTAGTTTATAGATTGAAAATTTCTGAGAGGTGGGTCTTGTGTGTTATAAAATCTATTCCCCACATTTTTTAGGTTTTTTTTTTTTTTTGCTAAACCCGTGGTTTACTCAGGGTTTACACCTTAATAGTACTCAAGGAAAATGCAATGGTCATTGTTGAACCCAGGTCACATGCCTTGTCCAGTCTGTTGATCATCTCTTTGGGCTTAAATGATATTTATTTGCACTTGGAATGCAGGTTTAGATTTGTTTGCTCAGTGAAAACTATGGATTTATTAGAAATGTCCTTTTGAATACCTCTGTTTAACGCTGATCATAATCGCTTTCAGTTACTGTGTAGAACAGCAGATGGCAAGTGCAGTAAGTACTTTATTTTCAATTAAATAAAATATAGAATTTATTTCCTCAATACCACTACCATATTACAGCCACTATTAGCCATGTGAATATCTAATAAGATGATTGGTGCACACATAGAACATGTTCATCGATTAGGAAGTCCAGTTGATCAATGTTGATGGGAAAAATAAAACAACAAAAACAATCACTTTAGTTTTCAATTACCAAAACAGTCATTAAAGGTGGGACAGATATGGAGACAGATATTGTGAGAATTCAAATACAACATGAACTCAAACACAGTTAAAAGCTTAGCTGCAAAACAGTGAAGTATATCTGAAGATAAAATATACAGAACATTATTTTACCAGAAAGCTTTTTGGATAAATACTTGCTTGGCCTACTAAATAAATAGTCATGAAAATAAAATACATTAATAGTTTTAAATAGGTCAAGTCATATCCTAATTCAACATAATATACAACCCTGAGTTTCAGCAATTATCAAAATAAAAAACAAAATCAGAGATGCTAGCTTATTCAATTCCTAAACACGAAATGATACAAAAAGTAAAACAATATAACAATAGTTGTGAACATAAAAAGTGGAACTTGGGAAGTAGAAGGCAAACAATGAAAACATATTAAAAAAATGTAAGGTCAACTAGGAGATTCTTCCAGTCCTCTTGAGGAATAGGGAGGAGAACATTTTTCTGGGAAAGGGTGGGGAATATGCCAGGAATTGGATTAGATTTTCCAGGGGGAAAGTATGAAAACGTAATAGGATCAGACAGTGGCAATTAATGACATAGAATTATTAACTTTTTAAACCTCTCAAAAGATTTGTATAATGCTTGTTGTGTGTTTCAGAATTGCAAGTCAGGTAGCTGACAATGAGATGAATCTACTAGAGGATTTTTTTTTATTTTCAGGAAAAAAATGGGGATAAAAAAGTCATCTGGCATTAAAAAAGATGCTCTCACATCTATACTACAAAACATCTGGGTCTGTTTGGCTATAGCCATACAGTACACAACTAAGCTACCACAACCACAAAGTTTAGATCACAGGCAAAAGTAAGCTAGCTAATTATCAGATTATTCATTTTTAACAGGAATTAATTGGCAATTAATTGATAATTGTATGGACAGAAGCTTGCAATAGAAAAGGTCATATTAATATGACATTTTAGACAAAGCTATCACTAAATGCATTCATCTTAGAATTTGTGAGTTGAAAGTGTACACCTTTAGAATTCACGAGTTGAAATTGCATATTTAACTGTGAATGTAGAAAAATATGAACAATTGCGATTGTATTATCTCAAGAATACAAAAAGAATAATACAAATTATAGCATGGGGCCAAGCATACTTAAGTGTCCAAGCAACTCTCATTTCTTTTAAGACCTTTTGGAACTGTATCAGACTGGAGCAAATACAATTTGCAAATAAAGTTTATTGGCAGTATGGAAGAAGAGTAGGGAAACATTTTAGTCATTTTAGTGAATGAAATTTATGGATTGGCTTTTATATTAAAATTTTGCTCATAAGTTATTTGTTGGTCATTGGTGTGTAAATTGTGAATGTGGTATTCTGTTATTAATAACAGTTTTAAAAATGTATGAATAAGTTAAAGTTTCCCTTAATAAAAAATAGGTGTGTTTTCTTCCAATCATGATACAGTTAACTAGACATGAAGTTATTTTTTAAGTGGAAATTACTTAGAAAAAAAGTGGTCTATATAATAAAAGCAGTCTTATTAAGACATCAGCAATTAAAATGTCAGTTATGTACAATAAATTAGGGAATGAACTTTGATATATAATATAATTAGGCTATTTTCATTGGAAATGTTTTATATTGGAAACTCTGGATATAAGGAAGTCAAATTAAACTGTTAGAAGTTTAAGTCTTATTTAAAATAGGCTGACTAAAAGTCGATCCTTACTCTAACTGTGTGCTAATGATGTGCAGAACTGAATGGAATTTCTTAACTCCGAAGTCAGATGAAGACATATTTAAGAATTTTCTTCCTGAGACAATTTGTTATTCACAAAATATGTATATATATATATATATACATATATATATATTTTTTTTTTCATTTTGGGTCACACCCGGCAATACTCAGGGATTATTCTTGGCTCTGCACTCAGGAATTACTCTTGGCAGTTCACGGGGAAAATATGGGATGCTGGGGATGGAACCCAGGTTGGCCACATGCAAGGCAAATGTCCTACCCACTGGACTATCGTTCTGGCCCCAGAATATGTATATTCTACATCACTATCACTATCACTATCTTCCCGTTTATCATCTATTTGCTAGAGCGGGCACCAGTAATATCTCCATATGTCCTGTCTCATGCTAGTAGAACCAAAGGCATCCGCTTTCTCCAGGAACATAAAGAGTCTCAAACCACTATATTAGGTCATGGGAATGACCTAATATAAATCTTACTGGTATTTGGCATATCAAATAAGACGTGAGCAGCTTGCCATGTCTTATATATAAGTACATATATATATAAGTACATATATATATAAGTACATATATACATATATATGTATATATGTATATATATACATATATATATATATATATATATGTATATTCTGGGGCCAGAACGATAGTCCAGTGGGTAGGGCATTTGGTCGGCAACTACACCACCTCCGCTTTGCTGATGACATCGTTCTAATAACACCAAACATTAACCAAGCGACACAAATGCTGGCTAACTCCGACCGAGAATGTGGAAAGATAGGTCTATAGCTGAATCTAAAGAAAACTATGTTTATGAAAAATGAACTAGTTCCAGAGGCCCCCATTCACTCTCAATGGAACAAACATCTCTGAATGCAGCAGTTATGTGTACCTAGGTCGAGAAATCAACATGATGAATGATCTCAAACCTGAGCTGCACAGGAGGAAGAGATCAGCATGGAAAGCCTTCAAAGGCATCGAATAAATAGCTAAAAGGACAAAGAACCTCCGGCTCTGGGCAAATCTCTTTGACTCCACCATTCTCCCTACATTAACATACTCCTCAGAGACCTGGGCCCTATGAAAGCAGGATGAGAATGCTATTCGGGTCTCCCAGAGAGGAATCGAAAGAGCTATGCTTGGTATATCACGCCTCACTCAAGTGAGAGAACGCGAATCCGAGTTCTGACCTCCTTTGCTATTCCAGAATCAGGGACGCTGTCTCGTTTGCCAAGGCATCGAAAATCAGATGTGCTGGACATGTAATGAGATTTGAAGACAACCGCTGGACTAGAGCCATTACCGACTGGATCCCACGGGATGTCAAAAGATCACGTGGCCGCCCACCTACAAGATGGTCAGACTTCCTTGTAAAGACCCTGAAGGAACGGTTTGAGGCTCTTCATATTCCTGAATCAACCAGATGCCATTGGGCTACATTGGCATGTGATAGAGTCCAATGGAAATGTTACTGGCACCTGCTTTAGTAAATTGATGAATAATGGGATTCAAGTGATCAAGTGATCTACGTCTATCTATCTATCATCTATCTATCTATCTATCTATCTATCTATCTATCTATCTATCTATCTATCTATCTATCTATCTATCTATCTATCTATCTATCTGTCTGTCTGTCTGTCTGTCTGTCTGTCTGTCTGTCTGTCTGTCTGTCTGTCTGTCTATCTATCTATCTATCTCTCTATCTATCTCTCTATCTATCTCTCTATCTCTCTCTATCTCTGTCTATCTCTCTATCTCTCTCTATCTATCTATATATCTCTCTCTCTATCTATCTATCTATCTATCTATCTATCTATCTATCTATCTATCTCTATCTCTCTATCTCTCTATCTCTCTCTCTATCTCTCACTATCTCTCTATCTATCTATCTATCTATCTATCTATCTATCTATCTATCTATCTATCTATCTATCTATCTATCTATCTATCTATCTATCTATCTATCTATCTATCTATCTATCTATCTATCTATCTATCTATCTATCTATCTATCTATCTATCTATCTATCTATCTATCTATCTAATCTATCTATCTATCTATCATCTATCTATTGACCCTAACCCTAATCCTAACCCTATATATGTATATCCTTGGCTGGCCCAACATGGAAGCAATCCATGGAGCTGACTTCCTGGTAAGGGGCTCAGCCAGCCTCTGGCTGAATCCAACATTGCTCCAAGGGTTTGCTCTCATGTGCGGGGGGAGAGACAATACTGGCCGGACTTGGAGTAGAGTTTTTCTTTTGGGGCCCTGCCCTTTCCTGTGCCTCCATGACAGTTGCCCTGGAACAGAGAGGCCCACCCACGCCAGACTCACAGTAATCTGAAACCCTGGAAGAGATCCAGACCCATCCACTTCACACCCACAGCTGCCCTGCTCAGCCGACCCCACGTGGAAGCAACCCATGGAGCTGACTTCCCAGTAAGGGGCTAGGCCAACCCCTGGCCGAGTCCAACATTCCTCCAAGGGTTTGCTGTCATTTGTAAGGGAGAGACCACACTGGCGGGACTTGGAGTGGAGTTTTGGGCCCTGTCCTTTCCTCCGCTTCCATGCCCAGTTGCCCCAAAAAAGAGAGAGACCCCACCCACTCCAGACCCACAACTCCCTTGGCCTGAGACCGCTTTGTGGCGCACAATATTCTTAGAGAATGCTGATTTTAGGATAAGGTCTTTTCCAAAATATTTCACATTTATACATTATATACAGTTCTAGACAGGTTCTTACTGATACCACTAAGCCTAGTAAGAAGCCAGAGCATACATCATGCAGTCAGTCATTCTTAACATCCAGACTCCATAGTTCTTCACAGCTCCATCCAAGAGAAAACCTGATCTTTCCTTTTAAGTTTCTTCAGTAAATGCTCGAGATGAGAGCCTTCTACTGAGACTATACCACCTACACGGCAGAGCCTGGCAAGCTACCCGTGTTTTATTTACTTTTTATGCCAAAAACTAGTAATAATTATGGACCTCAGTTCCATGACCTGAAGAATGGTTTCGGGCTCCTCTTGTCCCTGGAGCAAGTAGATGCCCTTGGGTTACACTTGCTTGTGACAGGACTTATGGAGATGTTACTAGTGCCCACTCAAGCAAATCAATGAACAATGGGAAGACAGTGACAGTGATATACATATGTGTATATATGCATATGTATATTATATGTAAGTGGAAAGCTCTTAAAATATGAGGAGATAAAAGGAGGGAAAATGTGAGAAAACATATATATGTGTGCTTATATATTTTGCTTATATGTATATATATTATATGTCATAAATAATATGCCAATATATGTATATAATACATAATGAGCAATATATACATATGCATATATATGCTTTTTCAAATTTTCCTTTCTTTTATCCTCGTATTTATTTTAACAGCTTTACTTGTAGACTTTCTAGTAGAATTGCACTTTCTTTTTTCTTTTGGTATCAGGGAAATGTTTGCTTCATAGAAACTGGGAGTGTTGCTGTTCCTTTGATATCCTGAAAGTGCCTGAAAAGGATTGGCAGTACCTCTTATTGGAAGGTTTGAAGGAATTTATTAATGAGTTCTGGGCTTGAGCTTTATTTTGGGGGAGATTGTTGATTGTTATTTCAATTCACTTGATTTTGATAGGTCTTTTCAGGTATTCTGTATCATCTCAGTTCTGCCTTGGGAGGTTATACGAATGCAGGGATTTAGCCATTTCTTCTAGGTTCTCTTTGGTGGCATAACTAAAGTTGTGAAAGTTCTTTAGTTATGAAAATAAACTAAAAAAGACTACTTAAACAAATGAAGGAGGACACTAGGATATGGGAACATATCCCTGGTTTATAGATTGTAAAGATTAACATAGTCAAATTGGAAATTGCTCCCCAAAACCTTAGATTTAATGCAGTACTTGTAAGGACACCTATGACATTTTCTCTAATAGAGCAAATACTCCTAAAATTTATGTGAAGCGATACAACCCAACCCAGGCACCATCCAGAGCAATCTTCCAGCAAAAGAAAATTGGAGGTATAACTTTCCCGAAATTCAAACTGCACTACAAAGTGGTAATAATTAAAGCGGCACTTCAGCTTTAATCCCATAGTCATGAACCTTAGAAGACAGCATGGGATCCGTCCTCATTCTTTAAAAGCAAGAAGCTGGGAGAATTCTTTATTTGATAAATATTAAGCATTATTAATTTTTAAAAATTATTAAACTACTATGACATACATAATGTTGTTCGTGATTAGATTTAGGTCAGATAATGTTCTGACATCCGTGTCTTCACAAGAGCACCTTTCCCACCACCTGTGTTCCCAGTTTCCTCTCATCTAACCCCACTCACAGTCTGCCTTTGTGGCAGGCACTTTTTCTCTGTCACTCTCTCCTTTTTGGGCATTATGGTTTGCAGTACAGGTAACATTATCAATCATTGTCAGATTTTAACCCACTCTTCCTTTGTCTCCCCACATACACACCCAAACAAAAATTCAGAAATAACTCACTAAATACTTATTATCCCAATGTTCATGAAATGGTCAAAACCAAAAGGAAAGGATACAAGAATGGAAACAACCAGAGGCAGCAATAGATATAGGATAAGATAATGTAGTGAAGGTGGTAAATATGTCCAGAAGAAGAAAATAATTTAAGAAAGTGTGGGACACCTACCTCAATTCTTCTAATTTCTTGCTTTCTTCCTTTCACACCTGAAAATCTATTAGAACTCAACTTGAATTTAATCTCTCCTGGAGAAAAATACAAGAATATTTGTCCAAAAATGAAGATATTAAATACATTATAGGCTTTGGAAACACGTTCAGGTTTTTCTATTCCTAGAATTCTATGGTGAAGCAATACATTTTTATGATAACATTATTTGTTTTATGCTCTAAGGTTTTAGGGCCAGTAATTAGTCACAGATACTTAATTTTGTGATTGAAAATATATTCCTAGGATATTATTTGATAAAGAGTAAAAGAGGTTCTCAATTTGTATAATATGTGTAAGCATAGTTTTTCACATGAAATTGACACTGTCCTGATGAGACTGGGAAGATTAGGCCCTAGAAATGTGATGCGTGGAATCAATTTATAGGCAAAACTGTAAGGGTATTCACTGTATCACTGTCTTCCCGTTTATCATCGATTTGCTCGAGCGGGCACCAGTAACATCTCCATATGTCCTGTCTCATGCAAGTAGAGCACAAGGGCACGGGCTTGCTCCAGGAACATCACTGTATCACTGTATCACTGTCTTCCCGTTTATCATCGATTTGCTCGAGCGGGCACCAGTAACATCTCCATATGTCCTGTCTCATGCAAGTAGAGCACAAGGGCACGGGCTTGCTCCAGGAACATAAAGAGCCTCAAACCATTAGGTCATGGAAATGAGGTCTATAATTGTTACTGGTATCTGGCATTTCAAATACGACACAGGTTGCTTGCCAGGCTCTGCTGTGCGGGTAGCATACTCTTGTAGTTATCTCAAAATCCAGCATTTATTGATGAACCCTGTGGGCGCTAAGCGGCCCCGCCAGCCGGGCTGTGATAGTCTGGTCTGCTGGGTGGAGTTGTGATGAGTGGGAAGTCCGGATGTGGAAAATGGAGGCCCCTCATGGAGTGGAGGGTCATCTGGCTTGTTGCGAGGCCCTGATGGGGTGGTGGGACAGGGCTAGAACCTGCCATCCCTCCCCGGCGCCTCATAAGTGGCTGGGCAGAGGGAGAGCCAGTAGCAGCTTTGCCCCATGTCTGTCTCTCAGACAATGAAATGTTATCTACCCATAAAAGTGGCTGCGAAGGGCGGGCGATAGCCCAGTGGTTAGGGTGTTTGCCTTGCACGCGGCTGGCCCATGCCAGCCAGGGTTCGATCTCCGGCATCCCATATGGTCCCCCCGAACACCACCAGGAGTAATTCCTGAGCGCAAAGCCAGAAGAAACCCCTGAGCATTGCCAGGTGTGACCCAAAAAGCAAAACAAAAAAAGTGGCTGCGAAGACTGGGACCGGAGCGATAGTCCAGCAGGTAGGGTGTTTGCCTTGCAAGCAGCTGGCCCATGCCAGCCCAGGTTCAATACCGGCGTCCCATATGGTCCCCGAGCACCGCCAGGAGTAATTCCTGAGTGCGATGAGTTTTTATAAACAAGTGAAATGACTTAGACCTTCCTAGACTTCCTCATTTTAATTAAAAAGTCTTTTCTATCTGTAATATGATAGCTGTTAGATTTATTTTACTTAGTTTATCTTCTTTTTATTTTTTGTTATTTTGTCACATAAGAGTGAAATCATGTTTGTCTCTTTCTCCATCTGACTTATTTATTAAGTTAACTGCTTCTAAGGTGATCCATACATTTGCAACTGGATTTTTATTATTTTTTGGTACCTAGTGACTCACTGTGTAAATATATAATATGTTCTTAATCTATTATTTGTCAATAGGTATTTAAGGGGCCGAGTGACAATATAACAGGTAGGGAATTTGCCTTGCATGTGGCCAACCTGAATTTAATACTCAGCATCCCATATGGCCTCAAGCCTCCCAGGAGTAATCACTGAGCACAAAGCTAGGGGTAAGCCCGAAACCCTTGCATTGAAATACAGGCCTGCACTCACAAGCATGCTTAGGGGAACTGGGGTTTCCTCCACATAACAACCCTCTGCTCCCCTAAGTATGCTTGTGTATACCTCTCAGTCCTGAAAGGTATGAGATTGATGATATTTTACTTTTTCGGATTGCTTAATTGGTCACTTTCTATAATAAGAGTCATGATAGAAATCTTGACTTTAATAGATTAGTAACTGTTATTTCATTATTTGTCTTTCTTTGATTTGAATGAATGCTTCACATTAGATTTCTAAACTGAAAATAAGGAAAGGTTTTTGGTTAGATTTTGATATGTGTGGTGTGTGTGTGTGTGTGTGTGTGTGTGTGTGTGTGTGTGTGTGTGTGATTTGCACCTTAATAAATATGTCATCACTAGTTTCCATTTCCTTTCAAATAAACAAATCGCTACTAAGTTCTTTGAAGTGGGAGACTGCCAGGAAACACAAAAGTCACTTTTACTTGGCCTCTAATAAAGTATTTAGTAAGTGAAGGAGCTGTGAGGTCTTCTCACCTGTTAATATCTAGCAAATATCCATAGAGCAAGAGTTCAAACAAACCATGATTCTTGACCTTCAACAAACCTGCAGAAACAAAGTCAAAAGTGAACTTCATAGGACCCTTGGAAATTCCTAAATAGAAAATCAAATCTCCAGGAGGAAGAAAGTTTTTAATGAAAGATCAAGAATCTGGAGACCTACAGCCTTTAACTACGTTACCCATAAAGCTGTTCTGTTTTCATTTCATCTTATTTTATTTTATTTTTGGCTTTTGGGTCATAAAGGGTGTTGCTCAGTGCTTACTCCTTGCTTAGTGATCTCCTCGGAGGTGTTTAGGGGACCATGTGTGATACTGGGGATTAAACATCTATTGTTTACAAGGCAAGCAATTTATCTGCTGTACTGTCACTAAAGTTCAAGTTATTTTACTTTTAAAGCATTTAATATTCTTCTTCAGTCTTCTTTAAATCAAATGGCTATGTAATCAATGCATGTATAATTAATTCTAATATAAAATTTTATTAAAAGTACAGGTTTGATTCAGAAATAAATATCATACATGACTTGGTGATGGGTTGTTTGTTTTTTTTTTAATTTCAGAGAATTATACTTTTGTTTGATTTCTCTCAGTAAAATTAGTTATCTTCCTTAATGTAAATAAATATGTATTGTAGGAGCAATTCATCAGGGAAATACAAATTCACCTAAGAATAAAAGAGAATTTAATTGCCAAAACTCTTAAAAGGTTGGGGAACAAATAAATGATGCAAAATAAATATGAGAAACTGAATTTATCTCAAAATTAAACTTAAAATATAAGCCACTTTCCCTTAAATTTGTATTGATTATTTTTGATTTGTTTGTTCTGATAACAGAGGATTATCTTTTGCCTATCTCTTACATGGAAACTCTTTGAGTATAACCATGGTTGATATTTAATAATAATGAATTTTGGACAACAACACTTGGAAAAAAAATCCCTTGATTTAAATGAAATTTATATGAATGCCTGTGATTGAACCAAGGTTGGACATGTGCAAGGCAACTGCCCTACCTGCTGAACTAGCTCTATAATCCCAAATTATGTAGTTAAATCCCTAAATTATTTGATAAAAATATAATAGGCATTTTAAGTCTAGGCTTTTGATTTCCATGTTATTGATTCCTTAGATTTTTGTACTCTGGGCATGTAGAAATCTTATTGGTTTAAGGACCAGAGCAATATTACAATGAATAGGATGATTGCCTTGCACTTGGCTAATCTGGGTTCAACCCCTGACATTCCATATGGTCCCTAAGTACTGTCAGGAGTAAGTCCTGAGCGCAGATTCAGAGTAACTGCTGAGCATCAATCATCATGTGTGACCCAAAAGCCAAAAAGAAAAAAAGAAGAAATCTAATGGTTTATTGTTCTACTACTTTCTTATTAATCAGTCTTTTAAATTTTCCTATGTGCTCCATTCAATCATAAATATTTTGGACTAATTTTCTTCTTTATAAATTACAGGTTAAAATGCAAATAAATTACAAAAAATACACCATCATCATACTATGTCAATATTAATAAGAATATGGGAAAAATAGGGAATGGAGCTTGCTCCATTGTTCTAAGCCAAAAAATATCAAAATTTGGCTTGCAAAGCTATGGAAACTAAAAGTCTGCTTATTCCTATAGGAGATTAATGCATTACTCAACCTTGAAAAGTCATATTGCCTGGCAACCACAAAATAAGTTTCATTTCCTCAATGCTATCTTTATTCCTTTATTTTGAATTTTGTGTCATTAGACTGTTCTGATCTGCTCAAGTTAAAACCTCATTAGAATTTTGAACAGTTGATACACTCCCATAATTTATCTGCTGTTTGATACACTTTTTTGTGTTGATTATAAATAGAGTTGATGCAAGATTTCTTTCCATATAACTTAAGTACCTTTAGCATAGGGAAACTGAAATAACACTAAAGCTCAAACACTTTACTAAAGAGAGAGTTTTATTAAATTCATATGGCAGCCTTCTCTGAAGAACTTAGAGTTGCTAAATATAGAATTCTTTAAAATAATGATCTTAACTGCTTTTACTTTTTTAAAAATAATCCAGAAGGCAAAATGTTACAGTGTTCTGATTTTCTCTTACATGTGTCCTTAGTCAAGGAAAGAAAATAAACTGTATTATGGAGTATTTAAGGGGCAGTAGAGGGGATTATTTGTTCTTTTTCATTATGAGGTATAATTATAATCATGCCTAAAACAAGACAGAAAATGGAACAGGCTGCTAATAATAGTCGAGGGTACTAATGCCAACCTAGAACTGAGCATTAAATAGAGGCAAAAGGATTCACATGACAACCTTTTAATGTATGTTCTGTAATCCATAGTCTGGAAAGGAAGGAAAAGAGAAAGAGAGAGAAAGGGAAAGAAATAAAGAACCTGCCATGGAGCAGGGCTGGGGAAGGGGAGGGAACCGGGATGTTGTTGGTGGGAGATGGGCACTGGTGGAGGGACGGGTGCTGAAACACTGTATGACCAAAACCCAAACATGAACTTTTTAATTGTAAAAAAAAAAAAAGTTAACTTTGCAGTGTTTTGAGTGTAAAGTAATTATAATATTATCCCAAATAATTCAATATTTTCACTGAATAATGTTTTTAAGTGATTAAATATCATTGGTGGTAATAATACTTTCATCTGCTATTGGAGATAATTATTATATATGACTGAAGCATTTGTCAATTAATACAAATAGTAGTAGTAACACCAAAACAGCAAACTTCAGTTTGTGAAGCTAGTTGCTTAAAGAGACATACGTTTTTCAGTGACTGTAAAATACTGTCCTAATCACTACCAGTCATGCATAAGTGCATACTTTATTTACACGGAATTGTGTTTGCCCAGTTATAAAAGAAAAAGCATTCAAGAATGATGCTTTGAAATAACTAATTATATTTTGGGTGATTAACTCATCTCTCCCATTATTTTAGTGACATTCATTTACATGTGCATATTGAGTACTTTTCATGAACTAAGTGCTACACTTGGGGGAATGTGGGCTTGATTAAAAACACAAACATCTAATATCACAGGGCACATATTTTAGGTACATTTCTCTTGGCCACGTCAATTAATGTGTTAGTTAAATAAGCAAAATATTGAGGTAACAAGTATATTCCTATATTAAATTATGCTGAATAGTGTAGTGCTTAGATCTTAGCTACAGATCTTAACAAGATTGGGATTGAAAGAAGAAAATTTATCAGTAGCAAATTTATACCAATTGCTATAGAAAAAGGTCATCTAACAAATATTACAACATACTTTTGATAAAACCTTCCAGAAGTTTAGGAAGATCAAACAACTTTAACTTGATACATAATGCTAATAAAACTTCTATGGCTCACATAATGTAAAGATGAAACGGTTTCACCTTAAGACTAGGAAAAGATATAGAAGTGTATTTCCTCTTTTCCAAAATCTATTTAATATAATACTGGGCATTCCAGCCAGTACAATAAGTAAGGAAAAGGAAATAAAACATTTTTATCACAAATGAAAGAAAATAAAATTAAAAACATGAACTCTAAAATAAAGCCTAAAGTTAAAAACATTCTTAACTATAAATCAAACAAAATATATGCAGATTTCATATGCTCGAAATTCAAAATGATGAAATGAGATCTAAATGAATAGATATATGGGAGGAATTATATATGACAGGGAAAAGAAACTAGTATAACTAACCAATTTTTACTTAAATACATGAAATGGCATGAAAAAGTATATTTGATATGATGGTTTATTTTATAGCTAACACAAATTTAATTGAAATAGGGACTTAAGTACAAAATAGATTGTGAAAACAAGATAATACTTTCAGGATATATTTTAGATATGCATAAATCTAAATATTTTAGGACAAATATACAATTCATAGAAAATAAAAATCAGACCATCAAAATAAAAAAAAAAAAATCGGGGCCGGAGCGATAGCCCAGCGGGTAGGGGCGTTTGCCTTGCATGCGGTCGGCCCATGCCAGCCCGGGTTCGATCCCCGGCATCCCATATGGTCCCCCGAGCACCGCCAGGAGTAATTCCTGAGTGCAGAGCCAGGAGTAAAGCCTGAGCATAGCCGGGTGTTACCCAAAAAAGAAAAAAAGTCTTTCACTTGTGTGCTAGACCTCATTAAGAGAATAAAAAAAAAACTAACTGCATATTAGGGGAAAAACATTTGCAAACCATTTGTAGAACTAGTGCTTAAGATATACAAAGAGTTCTTGTGTCAATAATAAGAAATCTAGTTAGTAAATGAACAAAAGACATGAGATTTCAGCAATGGTCAAATGCAGAATTTAAACACAATATATGCTCATTACCATGAACTATAATAGGAATTACAATTTAAACCACAATAAGATGCAATATACAGTGATTGTGATAGCTGAAAATTTTTTAGTGGTGACAAGTTCTTACAATTATGTGGAGAAACTGCATTATTTATGTGCTGTTGGTAGAAATGTGAAATGGCCCAGTCATTCTGGAAAAGTTTTATATTTTACTAGACATAACTGAACGTGTCATACTTGTAATTTGTGGCACTTATTCCAAGCAGATGAAAATTTATATCTGCTTATGTGTATACACATACGCTTGAATAACCAAGCATATTTAATCAAGCAGTAAGATTATTCTATTTATCTAATATTTTTGAGATAAGTATTTTAGAAGCAGAGAACATATCAGTGGTTTCTATGAGCTAAAGACGGAGTGGAGCCCAGAAGGAACTGAGTATGACTACACAGAACATAATAACGGATCCTTATGATAATAGAGATGTCATATATAAAACTGTCTCAATCAATACCAAAATCCTGATTGCGATATTGTTCTATAGTGTTGCCTGACGTTACCATGGGTAAAACTGGAATAAGAGTTTATGGAATCTGTTATTTCCTATGATTTCAGGTAAATCAATATTTACTCATGATTCAAAGGTTAACTTAATGAATAATAATGCAACCTACTTAGAACATTTTATATGAAATTTAAATTTATTTAAGAATTTACATGGGAAATTGTGTACTTTATAATCTCAGTAATATCTTTTTCAGTGTAGATGTGAAAGTAGTATTTTCTTTTAGGTGACCAGAAACTTTTCTATGCTGAGAAAATCTGCTTATATGAATAATGTTTACTGAAGATGCCAGAGCATATGTTTCATGATTTGATACCATAGATATTTTGTTAAACTGTCATATTATGGGGCTGGAATGATAGTACAGCAGGTAGAGTATTTGTCATGCATGCAGCAAACCCACATTCAATTCACACATCCCATATGTTCCACAGTACTGCCAGGGAGTAATTTGTGAGCATTTCCAGGTGTGATGCAAAAAAGCCAAAATAATAATAATAACAATAACAACAATAGCAACAACAACAACAACAATAATAATAATAAATAGTAATAATGATAAATTTCATGCTGCTTTATACTTTTAAAATGTGGGATATTGGTCACAAGTTTAATACTGTGACAAGCTATATATAAACTGGCCTACTAGCAGAAAAGAGCATAACGTTTTGAAGAATAAATATTCAGAAAAGCCAATCACTGTATCACTGTCTTCCCGTTCATCATCGATTTGCTTGAGCGGGCACCAGTAACATCTCCATATGACCTGTCTCATGCAAGTAGAGCCCAAGGGCACCTGCTTGCTCCAGGAACATAAAGAGCCTCAAACCATTCCATCAGGTCATGGGAATGAGGTCTATAATTGTTACTGGTATCTGGCATATCAAATACGACACAGGTAGCTTGCCAGGCTCTGCCGTGCGGGTAGCATACTCTTGTAGTCACTCTGTATTGTTTTCTCTGTAATCTGTTACTCTGTAGTCTGTTACTCTGACTACAAGAGTAACAGAAAAGCCAAAATAAAATTAATTAATTTAAGTCTAATATCCTATTATCATACCCAACACTGATATAATACTATTAAAGATATCAATTTTGAGATTGTTTAAATCACTTGTTTATAGAATTCAAAGTCTATAAGATAGGTTAATTACTGAATGGAGTGTTGATATCTATTTTTGCTGAAGAAATATTTACTGAGCTTTTTTTGTTGGGGAAGAGTTAACAAATTATTATGTAATTTAGTAGTGTTTATGACCAATTAAGTAATTAAAAATCTTCATATTTTTATAATTACTTAAACTTTAGCCACTAAACATTTTTCTCTATTTTTTTGCATTTCTATTAATATATTTCATGTTATCTTTTTGATTATAGTTAAAATAGAGCAATTGGCCAGGATCTCCCTTTGCAGTGATTAAGATGTATTACACTTACATGAGCGCCATATTTGTCAGAATCATTTCCTAGCACTATGTCTTGCTGGCCATGTGACCTTACATATGTTGACTAAATCTCCTCCTTCTTCAGTGTCTGTAATGGTGAAGTGAAGGATTGATTTTATAAATAGTGGTCCTTAGAATGCAGCCTGACACAACGTAAGCACTATTAATGGATGGACTGCTAGTATTATATCAGCATCAAGTATTATGCTCTTAAACAACTAATATATTCATGAATTATTAAAGAATAATCTTTTATGCTAGTTATTGAAAGATATTACATAGGAAATTTATGATATAATAGCATCATTTGATCATACAGAGTACGCTAGAATTATTTGGTATATAAAACCTATCATGAACCAATAATGGTTTAATATATATTTATAAAGTGATTCTTATCTGTAATAGTGCTAGACGAAATAAATTCTTTACTATCAAAAAGAACATAAAGATTTCATTGCAATAAAGGGAGAGAATCGATGATATTTCAATTACACATAAAATAGACATTTAAAACCAATCTTTACGTCTCTCAGCTAAACACAAAACATTGACATGAAGGGCTTTCACAGACTAGCCCTTGCCTCTCTTCTTTGCTCGAACTATTTCTAGTAGTTTGAGATAGTGCTCCCTCTACATTTGTGCTTTTTTTAAAAAATTTTTTTATTTTTACAATTACAAAGATATACAATTAAAAAGTTCATATTTGGGTTTTGGTCATACAGTGTTGCAGCACCCATCCCGCCACCAGTGCCCATCTCCCACCACCAATGTCCCTGGTTCCCTCCCCCTCCCCCAGCCCTCCTCCATGGCAGGTTCTCCATTTCTTTCCATTTCTCTCTCTTTCTCTTTTCCTTCCCCTCCAGACTATGGATTACAGAACATACATTAAAGGGTTGTCATGTCATCTTTTTGCCTCTATTTAATGCTCAATTCTAGGTTGGCATTAGTACCCTCGACAATTGTTAGCACACTGTTCCATTTTCTGTCTTACCTAGCCTCTGAATCCCACACGTTTGTGAAGCTCTCTGTTACTGATTACATTTCTATTTTCTTTTGGGGGGAATGTGTCTATTTCCAAATTCTGGCTCATGTTAACTTCTATAAGATTTTTTTCTTTATGAAAAAAAAGCAGGCAGATTGATTGCCTTTCTGTCTAATAATTATGGCAGCTCCTAAATTCCAATACTCTAGTGTCACTTTCATGGGTTTGGCTCATTATTTTCAGTCTTCTTTTTCATCTCAAACTTTATAAGTACAGCAAAATACAAAGAAAGTCGATAGTTGCTTCCATGTCTTCTTCCTCTCTCTGCTTGCTATCATCAAAGGCAAGAAAAACTTCTTACTCATCCTTGTACTCTGATGCCCTGCACAGTTTTGGGCCCTTAACTAAGTTGTTAACTTTACAACAGCAGTCGTACACTGTATCAGCAAGTGCATTCATGGGAAAAGAAATTGCTGTGAGATATTTTAGGGCAGATGGCAATGAAACCAGTATAATATGAATATGTGATACCTGCCTTGCCAGAACAGAAACATACACATGAGTGGTAGAATTAAAGCAAATTTGGAAATACTCAGAAAGTAAAAAGGAATTAAAAATTGACTCCAGGGTTTCTTCACACATTTTCCATTCACAACCTTTTTCATCAGATAAATTTGGATGTGACCTTGGGTATGTAGAATGAAATACAATTAAACTATTTACTAATGGTATAAGTCATGGATTGATTTTTAACTCAATTGTTCCTGAAACCCCACATTCACTTATAGACCCATGGCTTAAAAGGCTAGGGATTAAGCCATTACTGCAATTATCTTCACATTAGCTGTTGAAACAGACTACAGTGTTCTGTTATCTCAGAGAAAAATTGCAGAGAAATATTTGAGGAATGGGAAAAAATGAAAAGAATAATAATTAAAATAAAAACTTTAAGGTGTTTGAGTTGTAAAGGAGTTTTTAAAATATTGGGCCACAAAACTCTCTACCAAGAGGCTCCTAGAAATAATAGATTCCTATAATAGAGTGGCAGGGTATAAAATCAATACCCAAAAGTCAATGGCCTTCCTATATGCAAATAGTGAAAAAGAAGAAAGGGACATTAAAGAAACTATCCCATTCACAATTGTGCCGCAGAAAATCAAATACCAAGGAATCAGTTTGACAAAGAATGTAAAGGATCTCTACAAAGAAAACTACAAAACATTACTTCAGGAAATAAAAGAAGACCTGAAGAAATGGAGACACATTCCTTGCTCATGGATTGGAAGGATTAACATTATCAAAATGGTAATACTCCCTAGAGCTTTATACAGATTCAATGCTGTAACTATAAAGATACCCATGATGTTCTTCAAAGAAATTGAACAAACACTCCTGAAATTTGTATGGAATAATAAAACTCAACGAATAGCTAAAGCAATCCTTGGGAATAAGAAGATGGGAGGTATCACTTTCCCCAACCTCAAGATCTACTACAGAGCAATTGTAATTAAGACAGTGTGGTATTGGTATAGAGACAGACCCGTAGACCTATTCCATAGAACTGAATATCCTGAAACACACTCTCAAATATACAACCACTTAATCTTCGATAATGGAGCAAAAAATATTAAGTGGAGCAAAGAAAGCCTCTTTAGCATACGGTGTTGGGAAAACTGGGAATCTACGTGTTAAAAAATGAACTTAGACCTCCTTTTAAAGCCATGCACAAAAGTCATATCAAAATGATTATAGATCTCAACATCAGACATGAATCTATAAAGTACATCGAAGAAAACATAGGAGAAACGCTCTACGACATTGAAATAAAAAGTATCTTTAAAGACGACACACCACTGTCCAAGAAAATGGAAGCAAAGATAAACAAATGGGATTATATCAAATTAAAAGCTTCTGCACCTCAAAAGAAACGGTGACCAAGATACAAAGACAATCTACAGAGTAGGAAAGGATATTCACCCAATACCCATCTGACAAGGGTTAATATCCAGGCTATATCAGGCACTGGTAGCCCTTCACAAGAAAAAAACAGCCAACCCCATCAAAAAATGGGGAGAAGAAATGAACAGAAGCTTCCAAAAAGAAGAAATTCGAATGGCCAAAAGGCATATGAAAAAGTGCTCTTCATCTTTAATCATCAGGGAGATGCAAATCAAAACAACAATGAGGTACCATCTCACATCACAGAGACTGGCACACATCCAAAACAGTAAAAACAACTAGTGCTGGCGTGGATGTGGGGAAAAGGGGACTCTGATCCACTGTTGGTGGGAGTGTCGACTGGTCCAGCCCTTTTGGAAAACAATATGGGCATTTCTCCGAAAACTAGACATTAAGCTCCCATTTGATCCAGCAATAGCACTCCTGGGAATATACCCGAGGGACTGAAAAACACATAGCAGAAACACTATCTGTACTTCTTTATTCATCTCTGCGCTATTCACTATAGCTAGAATCTGGAAACAACATAAATGCCCGAGAACAGAGGACTGGCTAAAGAAACTGTGGTTCATCTACACTATTGAATACTATGCAGCTGTCAGAAAAGATGAAATTATGAAATTTACCTACAAATGGAGGGACATGGAGACTATCATGCTGAGTGAAATTAGTCAGAAGGAAAAGGACAGATATAGAATGACTGCATTCATTAATAGGATATAAATAGATACCAGTGTTTTACTAAATGTGTGAAATGGTAATGGCAGATTAAAACTCACCATTGAATATACACAAAGAGACTTACGTGATAAACTCTAAATATCTGCAGGGCTAGCCGCAATGTGTAAAACAAGAGGGAGAGAGATGCAGAGAAAGAGAGGAAACAGGGCTACCTGCTGTTGAGGCAGCCTGGGGGTGGCTGGGAGGGGGTGGGGTACATTGGTGGTGGATATGGGGCACTGGTGTAGGGATGGGTGCTGGAATACTGTATTACCAAGAACCAAATGTGAACACCTTTGTAATTGTAAGTCTCACGGTGGTATAATAGAAAAAGAAAAAAATAAACAATAAAATGTGCAGCACAAAAAAAAATAAAATATTGGGCCAATGAAAGAAGTACTGGAAAAGGGAGTGAGTTTTGATGAGGAGAATCAAAATATGTAGGCTTGTCGGGACTGCAAGGCTATGTAGTAGGAACGGCCTGAAGACTTATTTCTATCTGATTTTCAATTAGGAAAGCTTAGGATGACTTATTTTGAAAATTAGACAGCTCTATCTTATGTCTTAGTTATATTTCTGACCAAATGTGATAAATGTCATCTAACTTTTCTAAAACATTAAACTCTGCTGAATTAGAATTCTGTCTTTGAATTCTAGATGTTTCCTGAGCAAGTATATATATTTTTTTTTATTAGGAGAGGGATATCCAGAAGATTTTTTTTTCTTTTTTACCAGAGGTTCAAGTTGCTCAAGTTCTAGAGGTGTCCCCAGCTGATTCTTGGCCAACTGGGCCTGTGGTTTAATACAAATTCACAGGATTCTGTGGTGCTGGGTTACACTGCTGTCCTTGCAGTTCTGGGGAACTCTAAAATCACACCCTGTGTTGCTTGACGGTTCCAGGACTACACCTGAAAATGCTCAGTAGACCACGTAGTACCAGGGACTGAGCCAGGGTAGTGTGAATGGAAGGCAAGTGTCCTAATCAATCATATATGATCTCTTCAAATGTTCCAGACTATTTATGAGAAGCATAGTATCTTATTCAAAATTCTTATTTGATATTGATCATTGATGTGCAGTATTATGTGATTTCAAGGGATTTGTTTCTTCGATTCACATCACTATATATGTATAAATATTACCAATCCATCTACCCAGGTTTTTTTTCTCTTTGGGTCTCACCTGGCAATGCTCAGGGCTTACTCCTGACTCTGCACTCAGGAATTATTCTGGCAGGGGTCCCGGGGACCATATGGGATGCCGGGAATCTAATCCAGGCGGACTGTGTGCAAGATAAATGCCCTACCCACTGTACTATTGCTCTGGACCCTCCATCTACCCAAGTTTAATATTAATCTTCCAGGCAAAAGACTCCTCTCATTCCTATGACTTTCACTCTGTCTAGGAGCTAGTTTTGTGTATTTTTGTCAGTAGGTTTTCCTTATTAGCTCATATGATTAACCTTTACTTGCCCCCATGATTCCATCAGCCTGGCCCTATGACTTTTCATATTTTGTCCTTACCACTATCACAGAAAATTTATTCTCTTTCTTTTTTTCATTTGTGCCCATACTCCTCATAACCACTATTCTGAGCACCTAACCTTAAGATATTGCTTATTTTCTTTATCTCTTAGAAATCTCTTTTCTGCCATCTCCCATTGTAGAAACTCAGTGCTTCCTTTAAGAATTGTCATAACTGTCTGTTCTTGATAAAGCATTGTTTTGATTTGTTTTGGAACACACCTGGTTGAGCTCCTGAGTCACTCTTGCCTGTGTATTCAGGGGACCATTCCTGGCAGTGCCCAGTAGAACATGAAAACCAGGGATCAAATCCAGTCTGGTAGCATGCAAGGTAAGTGCCAAGTGCCTTACTTGCTGTATTATTTCTCACTCTTTAAATTATGTTTAAGAAATGAACCTCGGATATTTATGTGATTATTTCATCTTTGTTCAGCCATAAGTGTTTATATCCCTTCTATGCTATTAACCAGCTTATCCTTTAATGTTTTGACATTTCCAACTATTTCTATTAATTTTTGTTTTTGTATTTTGCCATGATCTGTAATGCTCAGGACTTATTCCTGGCTTTGTATGGAGATCAAACCAGGTCAGCTGTGTGCAAGACAAATGCCCTACCTCTCTCACCCTCAAAACTCTGTGAACTTTTAAAAAAGTCTGCTTTCTGCATATCAACCCCTAAGCATGAATTCTATCTCTTTCTCTCTCTCTCTCTCTCTCTCTCTCTCAAACACACGCACACACACACACACATAGGTGCACACACACATATCTCTTTGATAATATGCTTAAAGCAGTTACATGACATATTGCTAATTTGTTTAGGCTCATTCAGTATCCCTATGTTGAGTGAAGTCCACATGACTATAGACACCTTGAAAATGAAGAAATGTTTAAGTTATTAAAATTCTTTGTAGAACGTAGCAGCAGATGAAGAAGTCCAGTCCTTGGAGAATCTTTCATTTTGAGAAGGTAGGAGACGGAAACAGATGACGAAACCCAGAGATGGTGACTTGTTTTAGTTAGTAAGAACGTTGTGGGAGGTTCTCCCTGGAAATCAGGTCAACTGTTGCTTGGTTTAGTTGAGCAAATTAATTTCATGTAAATCACCTATTATTAATCATTTACAGAGTGAAACATTTCTGCTCCTATTTTATAGCTGTACTTGCAAGTGGGTGCAGAGGAAAGGGGAATTCCCTGGTTAAACAGACTCTAACCTCAAATCTCTTTACTTCCTCTGGATGATTAATTATGTTGCAAGATTCTTAACAAAGGACCCTTGATTCAGATACCAAATCACTAGGGTATTAATGTTGCAGCACTTTCACAGCATCCTAGTTCAGTTAAATTTTTCTCAAAGCTGGTTCCTATTTCTGGCAGTAACTCTTCAGTTCTGGAACTTTAGTTCCAGCCAAAATAAACTATTGTCTCAGGTCTGTATTTTTCCTGAAGCACCGTGGCATTTTTATGGAATGTGGAGACAGTTTTATGTAAGACTTAATGGTTACAATAAAGGACCCAGACCCCTTCTCTGGCCTGCTATCCTTCCTCCCATACCCCAGCAGCAACTATACAGCTTCCAAAGAAGAGGCCTAGCTTAAACCTTCCAAAGAAATCTGTCAGTTCTTTACTGTGTGATATGATCCTCACTTTTTTTTCATTCCCAACAGCATAAAAATTATTTTATCTGTGTAGTTGGTCACTTTTTTAAAATGAACAAAAAATTTAATCCTCTACAGTTTAGAAGTATCTTGATATTCAATAAAATAATCTTATTGAACTTAATTTTAAGTAGTTGTGCATTATCCATTAATATTCATTATTTATATTAACAATTCAGAGAAGCAAATATTTACTTACATCATAAAAATCAAGAAAAAGATAGGAAAGCTTGCTTTTTTAATAGGTATACACTAATTTACAAAAATTCTATGAGTGAATTTTAAAGGTATGAGTATATCTAATATGATGAAATCAAGTGTTAAAAGCCTGTATCTTAAAGACTGGGTTTTCCCAATTCAGTTTACTAGGCAAAGTAAATTTTTCTGAGACTACTTGTATCACTATTATTCCGTCGTGTCTCACAAACAATCCAAAACATAGTTTGTAAATTGAAGAGTTTAATAATAGAAATAGTTCTGAAGTTGCATCTTTGTAAGATGAACTATGTATATATGGGAATCATAATTATAGAATCAGTAATCGTGTTTTTATTTAATTAAGCATTGGAAGTTCTGAGGTTTTATTAAAAGGCACCCTCTTGCCAGAAGAGCTATAAAATAGTCAAGTGGTTATCTTTTAACATAAGCAATTATGCTCTAACCATTTCAGGAAAATATCAGTCATGAACTTTTCATGATTTGCTATTGTATTTGGCTATTATAAACAATTATAAAGTTTCCGTAGAGTAACATTGCCATTAGTATATAATAACTTCACAGCAGTTTTAGTTTCATGTTCCATAAAATTGAGCTTCCTGTTTTAGAACCTAGGCACTACTCCTTGGTATTTTGCTATGTTACTGCATCCAGTTGCCAAGGAAAGGAAATAGTGTAATATGAGAAGACACAGAAATCGAGCCATCTAAGTAGACTTTTGCATAATTAGCAGAATCTTAGTCCTTGTTGAAGTTAGTTTTAGAATCAACTAAAACATATCTTTGAGCCATATGTCTGGGAATGTCTTACCATTTGAATAGGGAAAACACGCGATCTGAGATAATGCTGTTTTGGTGGTTTCTGAAACAAACCTGAATTATTTATAAAAATAAGGAAAAATTCTCCCCAAACTTATTTTATGTAAGTCTAAGAATCAGCTTTATGTTGGAATTGTTGGAATTATTTTTCTCAACAGAAATCTCAACTTATCAATCAGAAACCTTACTTCAACTAATACAAAGCTTTTTTCTATTCAAGTGTTGAAGTGTAAACTAAGACATTTTTCTAATAGCTGAGTCTTGAGTACAAAGTTAGGTTTTAGTTATTGTCTATTTAATAATAAATGCATTTCTTATAGTTGCTTTTTGTAGCATGTGCACATATCTTCACAGAAAATGTGTAAGTGAACATTCAATATAAACACATTGAGCATAACAACTACATTTTGAAATATGCACTTCAGAATAGAAAATTTAGTGTATTGAGCATAACAAAATAGCAATAAAGATAGCATGTAATAAAATAAAATGTTTTTATCCTTGAGATGAGAGTGTTAATATCCACTCTTTGTTTTTATATGTATTTCAGTCTCAACTACAGTCATCATATTATCTTATTTTAAAATTTTAATTTTTTTTACCTTTTTATTGTATCTATTTGAATGTACAATAAAAATTTGAATAATACTCGCACCTAGTGTTATCCCTTCACTGCATCTACAAATCAAAATAAAATGCTATAATCCTTAAACTTTTATAGCAGTGTGAAGCAGTTATTTCTCAATAAAACTATAAAATGTCATAGATTATCAATTTACAGAGAAAGGATGAACAGAATCACTAAATGATTCCTTGTTCTTTCATATTATGAATATATATTATATCACATTTAAGTGAAAAATAGAGCACTTTCAAATTTGTGATTAATTATACTTGTGTTACATTTGTGAATTATAGAAATATCCCAATTTATTATAAAATGTTCTCATGTTATGTGGGGTACTTTAGAAACTAGAGCATGATTGAAGTCTAATATGATTATGTTGAAAGTAGGAGATTTTTTTTTAGCTAGATGTTACAGTGGATAGGGCACACAGTCAACTCAGGTTCAATTCCCAGCACCCCAAGTCTTACAAGAGCCTGGAGTAATTAATCACTAAGCTCTGATGTGTGTATCCAAAAACAAGAAAAGTGGAATCAATAAAGTAGTGGTTTAGCAGTTGAAATCTCTAATTTCTGAATTTAACAGACTTTACATGTACCTTTCTTTCCTTTAGTTGAGAAATAGTATCTTCCTTCCCCTAGGAGTGGTGTGGCTGGGTAAAAGTAATAGATACATGGGGAAGTGAGAAGGATGATGGTGTGTTTGCCTTATCTGAATCTGAGAAAATTCCATTAAATTGTGAAAATATAATTTCAAAGTATTATAGAAATATCTCAGCTAAACCTGTATTAATCTTTGGTAATTTTATAATGTACTTTTTTTAAAAATATATCTCACTCACCCTTTTTATAAAGCTATTATGTCAGTGGTGCCTCCCTTCGAGGTATTGTAGGTGTGGCTGTCGTGCCCAGCTGTGTTGGCAGGTGGCAGATAAGAGACAGGCTTGTCCATACTCAGGGCTCTTCCCCTTGGGCTCTGTTTGGTTGATGGTCTGACATAGAAAAAGACTGGGACCCCTGGGATGAACCCAGAGCCACAACAGAGCCTGGTGAGCTACCCATGGTGTATTTGATATGCCAAAAACAGTAACAATAATGAACTTATTCCCAATGAATGGAGATGTTAGTGGTGCCCGTTTGAGTATATCGATGAACGACGGAAGATAAGTGACCAAGACAAGTGATATTATGTCAGTGGTAAGGTGAGAATAAGGTACTTACAACTATTAGGCAAATGAATAGATGTGAACACTAAGGCTTTATTTATTTATTTATTTATTTGCTCTTTGGGTCACACCTGACAGAGCTCAGGGGTTAGTTCCTGGCTATTCGCTCAGAAATTACTCCTAGCAGTGCTTGGAGGACCATATGGGATGCCAGGGATCGAATCCATGTCTGCCGCATGCAGGCAAACACCCTACCACTGTGCTATCACTCTGGCCCCAAAACTGAGGTTTTTGATAAGCTCCATGTCTTATTCATTTTCCAATATTAGAAAGTGCTATAGGAAATTGCTCTTTATCATCTGACAACTAAATTAAAGCTTCACTAAGAATGCATTGTTTTCAATTAATGATATTTAATTGAAGGCACTCCATAAAGAATACATCTGTTGATATCATAAATAATTGTCACTTTACAATAGGACATTTTTCACCTTAGTGCAGCTATAGTACATATATACGAACACACTTTCAGTTGTGTATGATATAAAAATGCCAAGGTCAAAACTACTATCCCTCACACTATAAGGATTACATATGCTTTTCTGATAAATGCTTTTCTGCTTATAATTTGGAACTCAACCAACATAAGAGAATAGACACCTTATATACTTTAGTTATATTATCTACTACTAAAATAGCATGATAGAAACAAGATTGTAAATATTCTTTTATCCCCCTCCAGTCAATTCAGAGATAATTTTGTAATTTTGTCAACCAAAGTCTCTATATTTTTATTTCTTTCAAGTTGTAAGTTCCTTAAATTATTCCTTAATTTAAATAATTCCTTAAACTATTTCAACATATAAATATTTTCTAAAGAAATATTTCCAAAATACAACTGAAAAGAAAAATGGTATTGCATTGTGAAAAATTTCGGTTCTTTCTGGTTTAAGACCATGTCTATCTATAAGACTCTGGTTTTTGTGTATCAAAGAGTGGACATTTCCTCTTGACAGATTTTATCCCATATTTTAGATTTGATGCAGCTATTAATCTTGTTTAAATTACAAAATGCAGTTGAGATGATCAGTGACTGACAATCTAATAAACTGCAATTATTTGACTATCTTTACTCACTGCAATTTAAGTCTAGCCTCTGTGATAGATGCAGTTTGTTAATTGTCAACAATACACCAAGGATTACTGAAGAATCATAACAAAATGTTGTCAGTGCTCTAGAAGAACTACAGAATCCTGCTTGAAATACTATTTTCTGATTATTAAGATCACTTTCAAATTAGCTAATCATGTCCTTTTAGGATAATTTAACTTTTTATGGTTGAATTTTTTCACAATAACATTGATATTATCATTTCTCATCATTTATGAATAAAACATAATTTGTTAAACAGCAAAATACTGTGGGAGTATGCTGCATTGTTTAGTAGTGGTTCCTATAATCATTTAAAAGAAGTTACATTTTCAAGAAGATTGAGATCTAAATATCATCAGTTGAACCTAGTGACTTTTTTAAAAATTTTTTATTATACCAAGTGAAACATACAATAAAAGGTGATATAAGGTTTTGGTAAAGTTAAGCACCACTCAAGGCACACAATCACCCTGACCCCATTGTAAAGCAGTACCAGTTTCTTTTTTTCTTTTTTTTTGCATTTTGCTTATTTATAATTGTGGCTAGCTAGTATTTAGAGTTTATCCTAAGTCTCTTTGTGTATATTCAATGAGTCTTAATGCCTTAGCATTTCCACATTTAGTAAAACACTGGTATATATGTATTAATGAATGCAGTCATTCTATTCTGTCCTTTTCTTTGACAATTCAAGGAACACCAGAAATATAAGTCATCTTTTCTGACAGCCCTAGTATTCAAGTTAGAGAACAAGTTCTTAGCCAGTCCCTGCGGTTAGGTTTTTAAAGAGAAAAGTGTTTGTTGTGTTTTTGGTCTCTGGGTATATTCCAGAGTGCTATTGCTGGACAAATGGGAGCAATTTTCGGAGGAATGCCCATCAAAGGGGTTTTTTTTTTAATTAAACATTTTTTTTATACCATTTTGGGCATGTTTGGAGGTTTCGGTCACATAGTGTTCCAGCACCCCGCCCTCCACCAGTGACGATTTCCCACCAGCAATGTACCCAATTCCCTCCCCCTCCCATAGCCTGCCTAAATGGCAGGTTCTTTATCTCTCTTCTTTCTCCCTCTCTCTCTTTTCCTTCTCTTACACAATTTGGGTTGCACTACATACACTTACAAGCCATCATGTGCATTTTTTTTGCCTGTATTTAATGCTCAGTTCTATGTTGGTATCAGCCCTTTCGACATTTATTCACACATGTTTCCTTCTCTGTCTTACCTAACCTCTGACTTCCTCACGTTTGTGGTAATTTCCACTTAAAGGTAAGACCACCTGATATATTTATGTCATGCAAATAAATGCAGTCATTCTATGTCTCTCTCTTCCCTTCTGACTAATTTCACTCAACATGATCCTTTCCATGTCCATCCATTTATAGGAAAATTTCATAACTTCATTTTTCCTAACAGCTGCATAGTATTCCATTGTGTAGATGTACCACAGTTTCTTTATCCAGTCATCAGTTCTTCGGCATACTGGTTGTTTCCAGGTTCTGGCTATTGTGAATAGTGCTGCTATGAAAATAAATGTGCAGATTGTGTTTCTGCTGTGTATTTTTGGCTTCCCAGGGTATATTCCCAGGAGTGGTATGGCTGGGTCAAAAGGGAGCTCAATTTCTAGTCTTTGGAGGAATGTCCATATTGTTTTCCAGAAAGGTTGTACAAGTCGTAATTCCCACAATGTATGAGAGCTGCCTTTTCCCGGCATCTACGCCAGCACTTGTTGCTTTTACCCTTTTGGATATGGGTCAGTCTCTGTGGTATGAGGTGAAATCTCATTGTTGTTTTGATTTGCATCTCTCTGATGATTAGTGATGATGAGCATTTTTTTCATATGCCTTTTGGCCATTCAAATTTCTTCCTTGTCAAAGTTTCTGTTCATCTCTTCTCCCCATTTCTTAATGGGGTTGGCTGTTTTCTTCTTATATAGCTGTATCAGTGCCTGATATATCCTGGATATTAATCCCTTATCAGATGGGTATTGGCTTAATATTCTTTCCCATTCTGTGGACTGTCATTATATCTTGGTCACTGTTTCTTTTGAGGTGCAGAAGCTCTTTAAGTTTTATGTAGTCCCATATGTTTATCTTTTCTTTAAGTTGCTTTGTTAATGGTGTTTCACCTTTGAAGATGTCTTTAGCTTCAATGTCTTGGAGGGTTTTTCCTATTTTTTCTTCAATGTACTTTATGGATTCAGGTCTGATATTGAGATCTTTAATCCATTTTGATCTAATTTTTGTTCAAGGTGTTAGACATGGGTCCAAATTCATTTTTTACATGTGGCGGTCCAGTTTTCCCAGAACCACTTGTTGAAGAGGCTTTCTTTATTCCAGTTTGGACTTTTGCACCTTTACCAAAGATTAACTGATCATGTCTTTGAGGCTGGGTGTCAGGATACTCAACTCTGTTACATAGGTCCATAGGTCTGTTTTTATTCCAATACCACGCTGTTTTAATTACTACTGCTTTGTAATACAGTTTGAGGTTGGGAAAGGTGATGCCTCCCATCTTCTTTTTCCCAAGGATTGTTTTAGCTATCCGTGGGGGTTTATTATTCCATACGAATTTCAGGAGTGTTTGGTCAATTTCTTTGAAGAATGTCATGGGTATCATTATAGGGACCACATTTAATCTGTACAAGGTTCTAGGGAATATTGCCATCTTGATAATGTTAATTCTCCCCATCCAAGAGCTGGGAATGTGTTTCCATTTCCTTGTGTCCTCTTTTATTTCTTGGAGCAGTGTCTTGTAGTTCTCTTTGTATAGGTCCTTTACACACTTGGTTAAACTGATTCCTAGGTACTTGATTTTCTGTGGCACAATTGTGAATGGAATCGATTTCTTAATATCTCTTTCTTCTCTTTCGTTATTTGTGTATAAGATAGTCACCGACTTTTTGGGTATTGATTTTATACCCTGCCACTCTACTATAAATATCTATTGTTTCTAAGAGTTTTTGGGTCAAGAGTTTAGGGTTCTCTAAGTATAATATCATGTCGTCTGCAAATAATGATAGCTTGATTTCTTCCTTGCCTATCTGGATGCCCTTAATATCCTTTTCTTCTCTGATTGCTATGGCTAGTACTTCCAGTACTATATTGAATAAAAGAGGTGAGAGAGGGCAACCTTGTCATGTTCCTGATCTTAAGGGGAAGGCTTTCAATTTTTCCCCATTGAGAATGATACTTGCTGTGGGCTTTTGGTAGATGGCTTTGACTATCTTGAGGAAGCTTCCTTCAGTTCCCATTTTCTGGAGGTTTTAATCATGAATGGGTGCTGGATCTTGTCAAATGCTTTTTCTGCATCTATTGATAGGACCATATGGTTTTTATTTTTTCTCTTATTGATATGATGTATTATGTTGATTGATTTGCGAATGTTGAACCATCCTTGCATTCCCGGGATGAAACCTACTTGGTCATGATGCACGATCTTTTTGATGAGTCTTTGGATTCTGTTTGCTAGTATTTTTTTGAAGATTTTAGCATCTGTGTTCTTCAAGGAGATTTTTCTGTAATTTTCTGTCTTTGTGTTGTCTCTCCCGCTTTGGGTTTCAGGGTGATATGTGCCTCGTAGAAGCTGTTTGGGAGTGTTTCTGTTTCTTCTATTTCCTGGAAGAGCTTGAACAGGGCAGGCAGTAGGTCCTCCTTAAAGGTTTGGTAGAATTTGCTAGTGAACCCATCTGGACCTAGGCTTTTGTGTTTGGGCAGACTTTTAATCACTATTTAAAAGTCGATGATGATAGGCTTATTCAGGTACTGGAGGTCTTCTTGTTTCAATTGTGGGAGGTTATAGGACTTCACTATTAAGATATTATCTATATCAGAGAAAGTGGCAAATTTTACCAACTGCTAATTGTGTCCCCTATCTCCCATTTTATGAAACAGGAACAGGTATAATACATTCTACATAATTCAAAAATAATATTTAATTTGTCAAATAATTTACCAAGAATTTTAAAACATCCATAAACGTGTTGCATAGGAACCAAAATTTAATGAAAAATTTTTATTAAGTACATGTTTTCAATTAGCATTGAAATAATTTGTATTCAAATTAAAATATATGTACACTCATACAACACTAAACACACTTTATTTTGGTTTAGTTTAGAAAACAACATAATGCTACTTAATTGCTTTCAGAAATAAAGTGCTTTAATTTTTTGTTTGCTTTTATGTAGTAAAACTAAAAATATAAAAAAGAAAAGAAAAAATAATGCAAACTTGCAAAGTCAATTTTAACAGAAGTATATTAACCCTTGTTTATACATCAAAAGAATAATGAGTCAGATATCTTTAAAATTATGTATTAGTAGAAATTATATACACTTACTTTCTACAATCAATATTGTTTAAGAATTTAAAGGTATTTCACCATATTCTAGTCTGAAAGTTACCACAATTAAAATTAAAGACTAATAAAAATTATGGTACCTCAATTAAATAATACAATACCTACTGGGTTAATATATTTTCTATAGATGTATTTTGATAATACATTTCTTGAGTACTTAGGTTCCTATATTGCATGTATAAGTGCTCTGTAGACTTAGAGTAAAGGACCTTCTTTGACATATGTAGTTAGAAACTCTTACAACTGACAATAGAATTGTTCAGATATTATATAGGATTAATAGCGATTTACAAGGATAGATTGTAAGATTTTTTGTGCGTGTGTGTATATAAGATCTTAGAACAGATTCTCATATTCTAAGATAGATCACTACCTGAATCATTAAATAAATGATACTTTACTATTGAGCTGCACAATTCAACCATCTAGACAATTCCAAAAATGCCACTTCCTCAGAAAGTGAAGACTCTGGATGCCAGTCACTTATAGCTTACTTTGTTTAAAAGGTAGAAGCCTAAATTCAGTCTGCCAAACTCAGCCTCCTCCTTCTTTTTATCAGAATAACACATCTATGTTAAATATCTCATCCAAAATCTCTAAATCCTTGTGACTTTCTGGGCTGACTGCTCTCACCTTTGCTTGCATAAATTTTAAGGCACAGGGCAAAAGTTCTTAACATTGTATCATGCACCTACTCAGATCTTATGTTCCAGATTCTTCCAAGTAAACTTTATTCTTCTCAGGTCGGATCATAAATAAATACTAAGTTGTAATAATACTGAGACAGAGGAGAAAGATGTTATGGGGTATGAAATTTTTGGGGCATAAGTGTTTTTTTTTAATCTCATTCCCAGGACTTAATGGAATGGTTTGGGGCTCTTTATATTCCTCGAGCAGGCAGATGCCCTTGGGCTATCTCGCATGTGACAGGACATTTTGAGGTGTTACTGGTGCCCGCTGGAGCAAATCTAGGGGAAGACAGTGATACAGTGAAAGTGGCAAATAATGATATATTTAAATATTAATTTTGAGGCAGTTCATGTGATTTGGGAAATTGTCAAATAATAGGAGTCAGTTTAATTGCCAGACACTCATATTATACTTGTTTGTAGCAATTACTAAGTATTAGTGTGATTTTGTTAATAGATGGTATTAAAATTGTGTTCCATAAATGTAAGCCCTTACTTCCTAAACTTCTCCTAATTAGGAAAATCCCTTTACAAAATCCAGCAAAAATTCACGTACTGCAGATGATTCACCCTGGGACTATTTTCTTTTGGCCAATACAACAGTGACAGAAAAACAAACCACAAAGCCTTCAACTGTACCAGCAGCAGTGAAAAGAAAACTAATAGTGCTTTGGTGCATGAGCCAGAATTCCAAGTTAAATGATATTCTTCCAACAATTCCTACTAATTTATGTATTTTAACAATCTGTTTTATATTGTGAAATTAAGGCAAAAGCAACTTATAAGTCATTCACTATCAGTCCTCCAAAATGACTTACAGTTGAAAGTTTAAATGAGAAATGTGATGAAATGAGAAATGACATTCTGAAATAGCTCTATTTCTAAAAAACACATCTAAGTCATTTATATACTCCATGTGAGAATACTGAACATTATTGAAACAGTGAACATAGATCTATCTATCTATCTATCTATCTATCTATCTATCTATCTATCCTATCTATCTATCTATCTATCTATCTATCTATCTATCTATCTATCTATCTATCTATCTATCTATCTATCTATCTATCTATCTATCTATCTATCTATCTATCTATCTATCTATCTATCTATCTATCTATCTATCTATCTATCTATCTATCTATCTATCTATCTCTCTCTCTCTCTCTCTCTCTCTCTCTCTATCCATCTATCTATCTATCTATCTATCTATCTATCTATCTATCTATCTATCTATCCATCCATCCATCCATCCATCCATCCATCCATCCATCCATCCATCCATCCATCCATCCATCCATCCATCCATCCATCCATCTATCTATCTATCATCTATCTATACTATATATATATAAGAATATATATTGCTCTCTATTTCTATCTCTCTTTATAGATTTATGTATGCACAATATACATAATTTAAGTTTACAGGGTGAGCTCAGGTATGGTCACATTTCATCACATGTCTCATTTAAACTTTCAGAATAAAAAATACCTTTATTGGGTCTGGAGCAGTAGTAGAGCAGATAGGGTGTTTTCCTGGATTCGATCCCTGCATCCTATCTAGTCCCCTGAACATGACCAGAAGTAACTCCTGATTACAGAGCCAGGAGTGACCCCTGAGCATCACTGATGTGATCCAAAGGAAAGAAGTTTATACATTGATCTCAATGGACTTTGTCACTTCACCCACTTTCACTGGAAAATACTAATTAAACCATCAGCTTCACTGGTGTACTAGCCAAAAATATTATGCATGTTCCTTTAGACATTCATCTATTTTTTTCATCTAAAATAGAGGCTTTTACTCACTGTGGTAAAAGTAAAAAGTTTGTGTTTACAGAATAAAAAATTCTTACAGTTGAAGCCTTTTTCAGACTCTTAACACATTCAAATGCATCACTTTCAAATCACCCTTAAATCTATCACTTTTAATAACGGATGTCTTTAGGTAATAATATTTTCCTCATAATTCTTACAACTTACAACTTATTTTTGAGTATCTATAATACATAGGTATGTCCAAATGCCTGATTTAATTTGATCTGCTTTAATTTGGTTCTGTGCTCTGAGGAAAAGAAAAATTATTACGATTGAGTAAGAGAGAAGTGACACATATTGGGCTCAGAAAAAAGGTTCTGTATTTCAATTTGATAAAAACTACCGCCCCCTTTGGAATATTACGCCTCACTCAAGTGAGAGAAGGAATCTGGAGTTCTGACCTCCGTTGATATTCCAGAATCAGGGACTCTGTGTTGTTTGCCAAGGCATCAAATTTTGTTATTATAAAAGAATAACTGTAAAGAATATTTAGAACATTTATATGTAAGGTGAAATTCTTATGTCAATCACAATGGGGGAAATCTGCCATCTGGCTATCCCTAGCTCAGCTGACCATGAGGCTCCCGGGAGGAAAAAATGTTTTTTGGGAGTGGGCTGATCACCTCTGTGGGGGTCTCGGAAGTAGCCAGATGAGACTCGCTCATCACAATAGCTGCCATTTTCACTGTCTGGATGCCACATCACATGAGAGCCCTCCCAGGAGAGATGCTGATCTCATACCAGATTAACAAAGTAGCCAAGTTCAAACCCAGGTAGGCGGCCCTCAGAGGCAGAAGTCACCAGGCATTCATTCGTGAGATGGAGCTGGGGCCCCTTCCCCTCTCTGACTTGTCCCGGAGACCCGGTGGCCCTGCCCATGAACTCTCTGTCTGTCTGTCTGTCTGTCTGTCAATCTATCTATGGTGTGTTTGTAAATATATACAATATATATGTATATGTACATATATATGTATATATATATGTATATATATATATATATATATATATATCTTCAGTTTACAGGGGAGGTCAGATTGTCATCTCCAAAAGTTAATTACTAGCTAACTTTTTATTCTAAGAGAATCTACTCATTGATTTAAGGAAATAAGACTTGAATTCAGTATAAAGAGTGATGTCATTTATCCAAAATAATTTCACACTAGTCTGAATCAAGTTGATTATTAGAGATATGTGTAACTTGGTTTTATAGTTGTCTTGTCTCAAATATTATCTCGCTGTAGAAATTCTCATATGAGTTCAATTTTGCTCGTTAGAGAACATTCGTAAAGTCTAAAGACATTTTTTTTAGTATCACAATAGGATGGATGCAGTTGCCAGATATATTTAATGGAAATACAGGATGGCCAGTCCAAATTAATATGAAATCTGTGATCATATTTTTAATAGAAATAATGTCCTGTGCAGGATTTGGATGTTCATATAACATGATACCCTCTTTGTTATCACTGTATCACTGTCTTTCCGTTCATCATCGATTGGCTCGAGCAGGCACCAGTAACATCTCAATATGTCCTGTCTCATGCAGGTGAGCCCAAGGGCACCTGATTGCTCCAAAAACATAAAGAGCCTCAAACCATTCCATCAGGTCATGGGAATGAGGTATATAATTGTTACTGGTATTTGGCATTTCAAATATGACACGGGTAGCTTGCCAGGCTCTGCCGTGTGGGTAGCATACTCTTGTATACTCTTTGTTATCTGTATTTTAAATTCATCTAGAAGTTCTGCCTGATATCTGACATTAAAGTGAAATTAGGAGCTTGCTACAGGTCAGACATGCTGCTAAGCATTCTACAAGGTCCATGAAAGTGCCCAAAAGTGACTAACATCCTTTTATCTTGAACATGATCTTATTTCAGAGATTGTTCATATACTAGAAATCATCTTGCTTAAAATGTTAATAGTTGGGACTGGAGTGATAGTACACCGGGTAGGGAGTTTGCCTTGCACCTGGTCGACCCAGGTTTAATCCCCACTATCCATATGATCCCCAGAGCACCACCAGAAGTAATTCCTGAGTGCAGAGCTAGAAGTAACCACTGAGCTTGGCCAGGTGTAACCCAACAAAAGCAAAAAAAAAAAAAGTCAATACTCACTCTGAAGGTATGACAGTCAGTATCTTGTGTCTTAATTCCTACAATATTGCCATTGATTTAGGACCTTTCTACTGGAACATTCTTAAAAAAGACAATCACAGATATAAAATGGGATATTGTGTTTTACTACCTTCCATTAATTATATTTAAGACATATTTTGAAATACTAGTAAAAAACAATGTTTAGTGATATGTACTTTATTAATATTTTTTGGCTTTTTTTGTTCACACCTGAAATACTCAGAGGTACTTCTGACTCTCATCTCAGGAATCATTCCTGGTGGTGCTCAGAGGACTATATGGGATGCCGTGGATCAAACCCAGGTCAGCCACATACAAGGCAAATGCCATTTGTGCTACAATAGTATAGCTTCGGCCTTCACTTTTATTTTAAAAATAAAGATCATTTAAATTCTAAGAACAAGGCTTCTTAGGGTTATACCGGAATTGGGATCTATCAGTAAAATATAAAGTCTAAGACCCAGGATAATTAAGATTTAGGTACTTAGCACTGACAGCAAAAGATAAATACAGAAAATTTCTTCTTTTTAAATCATCCATAGATTCCAAAGAAGGAAAGATGGGAATTTATGTGCTACACTCAATAATTTACAAGTTATTGAAATGAAATTTTATGAATATCTCTCTATTGTCTTTTCAAATATAGTGTTAGAATGATTGTATTAATGCAAGTCTCTACTTGGAAGGTATAGACTTATCTTCAGAAATAATAAAATAATATCCTGTATATAATTTCTCCTGTTACATGCCAAAGGGATTTACCAAACTCTTCACAGAACTGGTGCTTTAGTACAAAATATAGATGGTGGTATCTAATAACATAAGTCTTTTTTCATCCTAATTTTCAGTTTTCATTCCAAGAACAGGTAGTTTTATGGGATTTCAGAGATGAGTATGCTCTTTAAGCCAACATTACTGGAAAGAGAGAAAAAGGTACAAAATTATCTCCTTCATATTTGAGCTATGAAAAAATATTACGATCTACAAATAACCAAAACTAATAGAACTGAGAGTTGGCCTATAGAACTGCTTATCTGGGGAGAGGGATGTGTGTAGACAAGAGAGATTCTTGGGACTTGGTTAAGGGAAGTGTGCAGTTTGGTTGTGGAAGTAGTGTTGGAATGATCTATGCATGAAGTCTTATCACATGGCAGTGTAAACCACAGTGCTTCAAATAAAAAAATACTAAAACCACTAATGTGATTGGGAAGTGAATATACTGCTTAGTGTCCTTTCTCTGTATTCCTAGTCCCATTGGGGTGTAAATGGTGAGCCCTGTGAAGTACTTTGTTGTCAGGGAAGGCATAGAAGCATGCACATATGACTTATTTTGTCATATAGATGACTGTGTTATTTCTTTAGGCCATATTTTCTCTCTTGGATATAGACAGAGGCCCAAGGTTAAATTTGAACATCTGCAAATGATTTGTGTGCCTAAAAGTTTGTAGCAAGATTGGATCAGGGTTTACAATTACCCAGAATACATGTTGGTTTTGGTTCTTATTATGTGCTTTGAACTTGGTACCATTTCACCAAAACTCTTTAGTGCCACCCTCAAGAGCATCATGAGACAATTAGAATGGGAAGGAATGGGAGTGAAGATAGATGGTCGGCAACTACACTACCTCTGTTTCACTGATGACATCGTTCTAATAACACCAAACTTTAGCCAAGCCGCACAAATACTGGTAGACTTTGACCGAGATGTGGAAAGATAGGTCTACAGCTGAATCTCAACAAAATTCTGTTCATGAAAAATGAACTAGTTCCAGAGGCCCCATTCACTCTCAATGGAACAAACATCTCTGAATGCAGCTGCTATTTGTACCTAGGTCGAGAAGTCAACATGATGAATGACCTAAAACCTGAGCTGCGCAGGAGGAAGAGAGTGGCATGGACTGCCTTCAAAGGCATCGAAGAAATAGCAAAAAGACAAAGAACCTTTGGTTCTGGGCACATCTCTTCCACCATTCTCCCTGCATTAACATACGCCTCAGACACCTGGGCCTTACGAAAACAGGGTGAGAATGCTATTCGGGTCTCCCAAAGAGGAATTGAAAGAGCTATGCTTGGAATATCACGTCTCACTCAACTGAAAGAAGGAATCCGGAGTTCTGACCTCTGTTGCTGTTCCAGAGTCAGGGGACACTGTCTCATTTGCCAAGGCATTGAAAATCAAATGGGCTGGACATGTAATTCGATTTGGAGATGGCTGCTGGATAGAGCGGTTACCGACTGGATCCCACAGGATGTCATAAGATCACGTGGCTGCCCACCTACAAGATGATCAGACTTCTTCGTCAAGACCCTGAACAAGCGGTTTGAGGCTCTTCATATTCCTGAAGCAAGCAGATGCCATTGAGCTACACTGGCATGTGATAGGGTCAAATGGAAATGTTACTGGTGCCCATTCGAACAAATTGATGAATAACGGGATGTCAAGTGTTAAAGTGATCAATTGAACTTGGTAGTTAAAATAAATTAACCTATACTAAATTTTACTTAAGCAAGTTGCATTATCTTCTCATTATATCGACTGACTTCTTTTTAAAATTTAGGTGGCCTGAGCGATAGCACAGCTGGTAGGAGCATTTGCCTTGTATGCCGCCAACCTGGGTTTGATCCTGACAGCCTATATGGCCCCCCAGCACTGCCAGGAGTAGTTCCTGAGTACACAGCCAGGAGGAACCCTAAGCAATGCCAGGTGTAACCCCCAAAAAACAAACAAACAAATAAATAAATAAAATTTAAAGTGATTGTCTTAATTAAATATACATGGAATTGTATAACACTATCATAATATTAATATCATCAAGTTCAGTTCGGTTTTTTAGAATTTACTTTGAGTGTATACAATGCAGGTAGAGTCATCAGTTTAGCGTCTTGTCACTCTTAGAAACAACTGAATGTGAATAAACAATAGAAAAAGTAAGGTAAAAAAATCAAAGGAATATAACTGTTAGTGCCTCATTTTAAAACAAAAGATATTCTACTAATAAGAGACTAGGTAAAAACTAGATTCATCTACTGATAGGTACAAAAACTGAGAAATTAAAATGATCTACTTATTATATTTAATTGTATGTAGACTTGTATGTATTGAGGCCATATCTGGTTTTGCTCAAGAATTACTCAAGTATCGCTCCTTGTGGTGATGAAGTGGTCATATGTGATGCTCTGGGGACTATATGCAGGACCAGAGATTCAAACATGGGTCAACCACAAACAAGGCAAACACTTTAATTCCTATACTACCTCTTCTGATCACTGTTATCTATTTCCCATCCAACTACAAACCAAGTCCAACCCTGCTACCAAAATCAAAAGGAATCGGGCGTATTCAGTGTAGTATAGCCATATACAGAGATTATCTATTTCCAATTCACTAAAAATCCTGAAATTATCAACATCTCCAAATTATAAAGGGGGAGGAATACATAAGTAAAATATTTTGACAAGATACTTGCTTGTGCATCTGAAGTACCATGCAATGACAAAGTCATTGTAAGTTCATCACCTACTATGAGGAAACATCCACATATGAAAAGTGAATGACCTTAGATACCTCAATTTTCTTTTCTTCTTTTCTTTTTCTCTTTTTTGGGTCACAGCCAGCAATGCTCAGGGGTTACTCTTGGCTCTGCACTCAGGAATTACTCCTGGTGGTACTCGGTGCACCATATGGGATGCTGGGGATCAAACCCAGGTCACCTGCGTGCAAGGTATATGCCGTATCCGCTATTCTGTGTCTCTGGCCCCAGATACCTCAATTTTCATCTTTATATATTTTTTGGAAGTTTTTGGGCCATACCCATTAGTAACTAGAACAACCTCTTGTGGTGATCAGGGATTTGAGTCAGTGTCTGCCGATCACAAGTGAAGTGTCCTTATCCCTGTATTATCTCCTTCATCTTTCAATTTTCACTTCGCTGCAAATGTTGAGGTTTATGTATTTTAAAGTATTTATATCCATATTTACACCCAGTTATGAAATTTGTACAATTGTTACAATTTTTTAATAATCCTATATTATAATCAATATCTATACACAGAAACAAATATATCACAATTTTACTTGATTTTGCTCACTTTTTTCTCTTTGGTAAATTTTTTCTACATATAAGTTTCATATGACATAGTTATAGAAAAAAAGTATTATTCTTCATTATAGTTTTGACGAATTAAAACAGATTTTTAGGGGCCAGAGCTATAGTCCAGTGGGTATGGTGTTTGCCTTGCGGCGCAGCTGACCTGGGTTCTATCCCTGGCATCCATATGGTCCCCGAGCATGGCCAGGAGTAATTCCTGAGCAAGTGAGTCAGGATTAACCCTGAGCATAGCCGGGTATGACCCAAAAAGCAAATAAATAAATAAAATAAAACAGATTTTTAGAAACTATTTTATCTTCATAATTTCTCTTAAGAGAATTATTCATATTGCATGATTGTATGTTACATTTACAATTATAATACCAGCATTAGCTATTTCTACTTTGAAAAATATGTATAATAAATTGGTATTAATATCTTTTTAAGAATTAGTTGTACAGGGGCCTGAGTAATAGTACAGCTGGTAGGGTGTTTGCCTTGTATGGTTTCTATCTCCAGCATCCAATGTGGTCCCCTGAGCACCACCAGGAATTCTTCCTGAGCCCAGAGCCAGGAGTAATGCCTGAGCATGGGTGTGACCCAAATGAAATAAAGAAGAATTAGTTGTATAATGAGACTTACAAAGATGACCGATAATGCATTGATGAAAGGTCAAATCTGGAAATTAAAATTGAGAGCAATAAAATAGCATTTTCTATTATAGAAAGTATAGCATATGCAAAGTTAGCTATACTTTCAATATCATGCACCAAATAAGAGTCTAAATGTTCTCTATAACTTGCATGTTCAAAACATACAATTTAGAGACTAAACGAGTTGTATAGGAGTTTAGGTACTTGATTTGCATATGACCAACCTCAGTTCAATCATGAGCACCACATATGGTCCCCAAACATCAAGGGTGATTCCTGAGTACAGAGCCAGAAGTAAGCCTGGAATTAGGTGTGGCCCAAAAGCAAACCAAAAGCTACAGTTAATGAAAAAAAATATAAAAAAATAATATTCCTCAGTTTTACTAAATATGGGTTCATTTGTCTTATTCCTCTGTTAGAGAATATGATTATGTCCCATGAATCGTCCAAGAGGCTTTAAACATTGAGACATAAAGTGAAAAAGAACATAAGCCTACTGAGAATCACAGGACTAGCCAGCTAAATATTTTTTTTAATATTCTTCAACTAAGACCATAATAATTTGCTGAAAAGTTATTTATTAAGATAGTTTTTAAATAGAAATTACATTTTATCATTTTTTGAATTTAGGTTTGCTTTATAAGTAAACAAAATTATCAGGACAGATTATTAAATCAGAATTATTGGAAATGGTGTAGAGACTGTCAGCTCTACTTTTCCAACTCAACATATCTCAGTATATAATAGACACATGCATTAGTAATATGTCTCACTGTAGCTTTAGTGCTGAGTGAATAGTGAGAATTATTAAGAACTCTTGGGAAATGTTGATTCTGCAATAAAAGTCTGGAAAGCCACATCTATCTGTTCATTACAACAAACAAACAAATGAAAAACATTCTGGAGTAGCATCTTGGATAAATTTCCAATAAGAAAACCAATTCCTGCTTTAAATGGGAAAATTACTAGAATCAATGAGATTGTACTATAATTTGCCCTGTTTCCATTCACAATTCTTATATCTCTTAAATAGCATTAGCTTTTTTAGTGAACACTTTCAGTAAGCTAGAAAACATAAATGGTAAAATGTTGCAACAGACTAAAGATAGACTGACTCTGTTTTCATTCTTTTTGCAGAATATTAAATAATATGAAATAACTCATTCTGGTATAAGATATAAAGGCATTCCTTTACAAGTAGATATCTTACAGATAAAGTTATGTTCTTCATGAAAATCTGTTAATACATTTACCCAGAATAGCCAAAAAATACATTCAATCATACTTTAATATTTGTCTTGTTCTAAAAATGCTATCTGTGCCCTACTGAACAGAGCAAACTCTCACATTTCTTGTTTTCAATAAAGCATTATCATCTTTTACCTACCCCCTTACACTAGGAGGAAATAAAATGTTACATGTGGTGAAGTTCTAAATGCTAGACAGAAATGATCCTTGGAGGGCAATTTTTATCCTCCACGGAAGTAATGCAGACTTCTTCCATTAGCATAGTCCCAGGGAGCAAAAGGTTAGGGACTGGAACTGCCAACTATACCTGAGCACATAAGTCAACATTTCCTCCAAGTGGAGAGGGAGTGAGAGTGCACCCACGTGTGCATTAAAGTATCTGAAACAAGAAACAATAATTGCAATATATTACGCTGGGATATACTGTACAGATGGTGACATTTTGTTTGTGGTTGTAGGAAGGCAGTTTCCAGATCCCCCCTCAACACCTACCATTTGGCATAGAATGTGGAAGTTGTTGAAGAAGCTGAGGGGTTTTGCCTCAGTTGAAACAGCTGGGGAACAGATGGAAGCTGATGTATAATTTGCCAAGGGCCTTATCCAAGGTCCCCACCCATTTTCACCAAAGAAAATTTAGTCACGTGACTGCAGAAAAAGACTCAGAGTCAGGAAATACTGGGATTTGTAAAATGTAGGAGAAACATTCAAAAAAATTTAATCCAATATTATAGGACAAACAAGATCAGAAATGCAATTCCAGGGACGTGTTTTTAATAAGAAGGAAAACATTATGGGTGAAAACCACAACAGAATTGTGGAAACAAGGATAAAAAGTGTCTTCAGAACTCACTTATATTGTTTGTACCTCAATCACATGGATGGGTTTTTTTAAATGCGTTATTTAGAGGTGACTACAAGAGTATGCCACCCGCACCACAAGCCTGGCAAGCTGCTCGTGTTATATTTGATATGCCAAATACCAGTAACATTTATATTAGGTCATTCCCATGACCTAATATAATGATTTGAGGCTCTTTATGTTCCTGGAGCAAGTGGATGCCTTTGGGTTCTACTAGCATGAGACAGGACATATGGAGATATTACTGGTGCCCGCTCTAGCAAATAGATGATGAATGGGAAGATAGTGATAGTGATAGATAGCGATAGTGATAGTGATAGTGATAGTGGTCATAGGAAGAAGTACATATCTATTCTTTGTCATGTTAAGCCTAATTCAATTAGTTGTGATTATTGTATGTTCAATTCATATATTTTTTGCCATCATATTTCAATGTGTGAATTACTCTGGTTGCAGTGAACTCATTCAGTAAGTTGCTTTTTGAATTTAAATGGTGAATTATCTCATACTTGCTCAAAGTCATCACTTGTTGTTAAAAACTTTTCCCTTCATATGTTTCTTTTTCAATCGGTGTATATGATTAGATGCATGTGCCTGTTCTTTAAACCATTGACTAAAATTTTGTGTTTGCATTGTTTTTGTGTTTGTGGTATTTTAAAAATCCTTTTGAGTACCATAAAAGTAAAGGAAAAAGTCTTCAAAATTAAATAATAGTTAATAAGTTTGCCTAGTTGTAAACTTGCTCATTCATGCTTATATAAGGGAATGTGTTAATCATGAATCATTCAAATTGAGTGGTTCATGAAGAAATATGCTCTAGCCTTGCTGGCAGCTTACAACATTGCTGTACTAAAAGGAAATGAGCATTGTCTCCATATAAAGAATAATCAGTCACAGATTTTAGACCAAGTAATGCTCTGAGTTGGCAAAAACTTCATTGAATTCCGAGATAGTATGGATCCTTGTAAGAGGGATTTACCTGAGTATTTTCGGTTGGAACTGAGTTTTCAGTCTTTCAGAATAGTCAATGGGAAAGCAAATTTAAAAAATTCAGGGACCGGAGCGATAGCCCAGCGGGTAGAGGCGTTTGCCTTGCACATGGCCGGCCCATGCCGGCCCGGGTTCGATCCCGGCATCCCATATGGTCCCCCAAGCACTGCCAGGAATAATTCCTGAGTGCAGAGCCAGGAGAAACCCCTGAGCATCGCCAGGTGTGACCCAAAAAGCAAAAAAAAAAAAAAATTCAAAATACTGAAAGTTTTGCTAAATCTGTACTGAATAGCTTCCTGCTCCAAAGACATTAGGGTTGTGACGTCTGGACTGAAGAAAAGTGAATGATAGAACTCATTTTCCATTCAGTATCAGGTAAAGTTGGCATTGTGTAAACATGGGCTGGGCAGTCACACATCATCTATTAGGTAACTACCCTGGTCCCAGTGGCTTTCTCTACAATACGGTTTAGCTCATGTGTGACATATCACTAACCACTTCTTGCGCTGGATAGTCTTTCCTGCTCTGCCAAGGTGGGAGCCTTTAAATACAGCAGTAAGTGACAAGTCCAGAAATGTGGTCAATAAATTATGAAGCATTTCTGACAGTGCCAGTGCACTAGGCAGTGAAACATATTATGTGATTCCTTAGAGGGAAAATATTCATGTCCAGTGTGCCAAAATTTTGGTGCAAGTCTATTATTGTTGCTACCAGACTTAAAAATCTTTATATCTGGCTATTTCAATTCTGGAAAGGGTCAAACCAAATTGTTTTCTACAATAGAGTACCTTGTCAACTGAATTTCCATTAATTAGGTTTTTTTTAACTTTAGTTAGACTTCCTCCAGGCTGACAGAAAAGAAAAGAAAATCTGAAAATAGAAAAAAAATCATTTCTGTACTTACTGTATTTCAGAACTTTTGTGTACATTTACAAATATTTCTTGAAAATACCTTTTTTTTTCAATTCTCCAATCTTTCCCTACTGATACCTTGCTGCCAGTGTTCACTGGACTGTTTTGTTTTGACGGCTCATCAGTTTATTTCATTTCTGTTTTTAATTAAATGTTGTTTTACTTTACCTTCCTTTTATTTTTATCCTTAGGGATATAGGAAAGGCTCTTCAACAAATAGTACTGGAAAAATTGACAGCAATGAGCAAAAAACAAAGAAACTGGATCACTAACACCACACACAAAAATTAACAAAACATGGATTACAGTTTTGAATGTTAATACCCAAACCATAAAATGCATTCAAGGCCTATGCAGGGCCTCAACATCAGAAAATTATTTAGAACCAACTGCATTAGCAAGGGAAATTAAGGCAAGAATAAAAGAAACTAGATCATTTTTAAAAGCTTTTAACGAAGCAGCAAACAAACATAAACCAAAAAATACTGTCTTTCATCTTCCGATTTATTTCATCTAACATAATCCCCTTTCCATTGGCAGCATAACAAACATTACGCTTTTTATAGCTTACTGAACTCATTTGTGTGCCAATACCACAGATTCTTTATCTAGGAATCTATTGAGGCTCTTTGATCATTTCCACACCTTAGCTATTGCAAATAATGGTGCAATGAACATTTAGATGTGTATAGTTTTTTGAGTTAGTAATTTCACAATTTTTATGTAGATACCCAGAAGTTATATTGCTGAATCATATGGTAGTTACATTATTAGTTTCTGAGGGAGCACCAGGCTGTTTTCCAATGGAAAATGAAAAAGAGGCATAACTATTCAAATATATCATGGTTGTGTTGCTATTTTACTGAAGATAAATTTGATCAGAATTACAGAAACTGTACTTAGTTTATGTGGAATTTAAAAACATAGAGATTCATTATTTTGATGGTATATTGTGATGTACCTCACCTTTACTGCAGAATACTGTGATTATTCTTGGAAAAAGATGGAATGTTAAGCCATAAATCATTATGTAATTATAAGAATTGATGCTGTAGATGTCTATTTTGCATATCTCATTTATTTCATATATGATATAAATGTTCTAAAACTTTATTTTCAGTTATATAAACATATGTTTATTTGTAGATTAATATTGGATAGTGCTACTTCAAATAATAAATGAGAATTGTTTGGTCTTTGCTATCCTCTTTGAGGATCCTAACTCATATATTGCATACACATACACACACCTATCACACAGTAACAAATAGACACAAATCAAAAAGTGTCTTTCAACTTCTGATTTATTTCATCTCACATAATCCCCTTTCTTGGCTGCAAGCAAGAAAGTTTCACTCTTCTTAGGTTACTAGATTTCACTTTTATTACATACACTCATACACACACACATTATCTCATTTACCTATGCTGAGCTTAACTGAACTTTGGAGACACTGTTCTAACATTTGATTGCTCTAATATTCATATACATATGCTGGTTACAGTTACAACAAGTTTTTTTTAAGGATCGTATGTTTAATTGTACTTACATCACAAAATAATGAGACAGAATGTATATCTCTCTTGCTTTTTAAAGAGGTTTTTTATTTTCCTGTGACTATTATAAGAACAGCTCAAACTTTTGTTTTTATACTGCAAGGAGAAAAATAGATGTTTCCCTATTTAAGGCAGGGATACTTCAGAACAGAAGCCTATCTCATCCTATAAACTGGGGTCAGTCTGACTGCTTTTGGTTCATATGTCTCTCATTTCTAGCTGTTTACCTTTAAAACCAAGTAATTACTTTAATAAATGCTTGTTATAGGGTTTATATGAGAGAATGTTTTAATGAATAAACTAAATCAAATTTTCTCTTCTATTGTTGTTTCTTTTTGTTTTCTAGACTCCCAAGAAGGAAACTATAAGTCAGAAGTCAATAGCAAACCCAGAAAGGAAAGGACGGCTTTCACCAAAGAACAAATCAGAGAACTTGAAGCAGAATTTGCCCATCATAATTACCTGACTAGACTGCGGCGCTATGAGATAGCGGTGAATCTGGATCTCACTGAAAGACAGGTGAGGTCGGGTGGTGGTCAAAAATCATCTTTGTTTTTGATATATTTCAATTCCTGGTGCTTTAAATGTCAGGTAGGTAATTGACATGTTGGCCTGTGAAGGTTTTTCCACCCAATTGACACATTTAAAGACAAGATAATTGTGTTTGTGTATGTGTGTGTGTATATATATATACATATACACACAAAAACTATAGACATATAAAAACAAACTATATATACAAACTATATATACATATACAGAAAGTATATACAAAACTATATTACTTGTACCCTTGTATTCCCGTTGTTCATCGATTTGCTCGAGCGGGCACCAGTAATATCTCCATTTGTTGGATACGAGGTGCATTATTGTTACTGTCAATAAAAACTATATATATTTTGTTTTTTTTTGAGCCATACCCTGATTGTCCTCAGAAATTATTCCTGGCTTTCACCAAGGAATCACTATTGGTGGGCTAGGGGAATGACCATATGAGATGCCAGGATCAAAACCAGGTCTGCTTTGTGCAAAATAAGAACTGTCTTCTGTACTGTATCTCCCCACAAGATAGCAGTGTTTTGAAGCAAACAGTACTGATTCCATTTAAATAATGATTTTTTCCTGACATGCCTTTTCAGTGTTTTTGGTTTAAAGAACTATTTATTTTATGTAAAGATGACATATGGTGAGGAATTTTATTTGTTCACAAATTAAAGTCTTATTTGACAACACAAATTTGTTTCATTGTTACTCCAGATAAGGTTTGTTATGTTTCAGTAACGTATTAGCTTCTAAACTTCAAAAAACATGACTTAAACTAATTTTTTTTCTCTCACTTCCCGTACTGAACCTTGTAAGTCCGACATTGAAAAGTATTATTGGTCTAATCTGAATCCCCAGCATTTGATTGCTATAAAGAGGTAAGAAAAATGTGGTGTTCTAAACTCTGACCTGTAAATATTTCAACTTGACATGACCAATGTCACTTCTGTTTACACTCTAATGCCCAGAAATTGTCAATGTTGCCACTAAAGTTCAAGGGAGCAAAGGTAAGTAGGGGAATGTGGTCACTAGCAAACATTTCTGCACTGCTATTGCACTATTTTTGAAATTACATTGCTCATTTTTGAAATTGCTTTGCTTTCAGAAAAACAAAATTTTGGCACCCACTTAGGAACTTTAAAGTTATTCATGATCCTCGGATCTAGTAAACATTACCTAATATTTTACATTAAAAGTACTCTAGATTATTTATTGGGTTTTATTTAGATGTCTAAATTACTCCAATGAAGAGTCCTAGTGCACTCCCTTTATTTACTATTACATTGGTCTTAGAATCTAACCTATGAATATCTTGCAGCTGGTAGTTTTAAACAACATATGCAAACATCATTATTTACAGTGCAGCTATGAGTGATAATCTCAAGTGTAATGTATCATTTTCTTTTTCACTGTATGTATCACCTTCCTATTGGAACCGAGTAAACATAAATGGTGTTGGTAAATTAATATATATGAGAGGAGAGTGAGTTGTTTTTTTCACTTGCTGAATTTATCGTGTTTTCCTTCTATTAATTTTATTATTTCAGCTTTTGGTACATAGTTTTAGAGAAAATATACACATGTGTGCTTTAATGTGACCTCATGGACTGGTAGGTTATATATTATTTTTTCTTTGATTTTTGGGTCACACCCGGCGATGCTCAGGGGTTACTCCTGTCTCTGCACTCAGGAATTACTCCTGGCGGAGCTCAGGGAACCATATGGGATGCCAGGGATCGAAACCGGCCGGCATGGGCCGGCCGCGTGCAAGGCAAATGCCCTACCCGCTGGGCTATCGGACTGGCTCCAATATATATATTATTTACTATTATGAATAGTACCTACCTTATGGAATATACCATATTCTTTACCTTGAAATTTACCTACAAATTTGGTTCTATAAGTATGTGTTTCGCATTCTCAAAAGCAGTATTCAAAATCAACAACATCAAAAATTTGTTTGATTAATTTTTTAACTGAGAATGGGATGAGGGAGGTAAAGAATTAGTGATAAATAACTTTATGACTATGAATTTTAGGAAACATAACAGTGCTATAACATTACAACACATGAAGGAAGTTAAAAACCAATGGAGAGGAGGCTGTAATAGGCCTGCGGGTAGGGCATTTGTCTTGCACTCAGAGGACCTGTGTACGATCCCTAGCATCCCATATGGTCCCCAAGCAACACCAGGAGGAATTCCTGAGTGCAGAGCAAGGATTAACTCCCTAGCATCACCGGGTGTGACCTAAAAGGAAAAATAAACAATCTAGAGAAATGATAGAATTTGGTACTATGCTCCCTGTTTAAGAGAAAAGTGAGTTCTCTGCTTGCTAATCTGGAAATTGTACATTGATTATCTGATCCTAAAGCAAACATTTTATTTTTGGCTATGAGTAATTTACTTTTAGAAGGAATTTTGTCTTTTTTTAATTTAATATTTTTATTATACTACTGTGAGATATACAATCACAAATGTTCATATTTGGGTTACGCCTTACAGTGTTCCAGCACCCCTCCCTACACCAGTGCCCTTTCATCTTTAACATGAATATTTTGCTTATATATGTTTTCAAATGTTTATTTCTTTTCAGTTCATTTCTTTGTTATATCTGTGTACCACATATGAACCCTTTATGTCTGTCTTTCTCCCTATGACTTATTTTACTAAACTTATTAACTTCTAGGTCCATTATGTTGCCCAAAACAGAGTTCTATTTTTTTTTCTTCTTTAGATAAAGGAGTAGTCTACTGTATAGTCATACTACGTCATTATTTATATGAAACCCTCAGAATTTTTTTCTTTCTGGGTCACTCCCAGCAATGCTCAGCGGTTACTCCTGGCTCTGCACTCAAGGGAACCATAGAGGATGTCATGCATCAAACCCAGGTCGGCTCCGTGCCTAAGCCTTAGAAATATTGAAGCAATTTTGATAAGCTTTATTCCTGACTTTTTATTCTCATAAAATAATTATATATACAATTAAATGTACAAACTATATATGTGCATGTTTATATACACCTGTATATAAACATGCACATATATAAACTATATATGTGCATGCTTATACACAGGTGTATATAAACATGCACATATATACAAATATGTATATATACACATGTGCATGTAGATACATTCAAATATATCTATACATATATATGTATGCATTTTTCAGTATATGTGCATATACACATATATGTATATACATTCTTTTTGTATATACATTATGGGTTTATATACATATGAGTGTATATACACACAAACTTTTTTTTCATTCTTTTTTTAAAGGTCCCTTTTTGTTTTCTACTGTTAGGTTTTGCATGTAAATATGTCTGAAAAATCCTAGTGGCTTCAACTAATAAGAAACATTTAATTTACTTGAAATTTGGTGTGTCCGGGAATTTGATTTGCCCATGTGGCTGATTCTACTGCTGCCCTTACCTATAGTCAGCGAGAGAGTGGCTGGCTTTCTCAACTAGGAGAGCTTGTCTTTGTCGCATGCAGTTTTGGTTAATATAGATTTCTTGATATTCTTAAATGATGGTAAAAACATTCCTAGTATTCCTTTGAGGTAAAACTTTAATGTATTTATTATCCCCCACATTCTAAAGCAACTCCTATAACCAACCTCAGTACAGTGTAAAAGGGCAATTCATAAAGGGGACAATACAAAGAAGACAGGTAATCATTAATTAGACAGTCTATAAATTTATGGATAAAAATAACAAATAGAAGAAAATCATGTTTTCAAATAAATGAACACTTGGTAATGTTCATGAGACTTAAAAAATCTATACATTAAAAAATCTATACATTAATTTCCTTGCAATTTTTCAAGGTAATATCAAAAGGAGTTTGCTGTATTTGGAATATAAATTCCCAAACAAAACTAAGACTTAAGAGAGCTGTTATTTGACAGAATGTTTAAATTGTTTTAAGAACAGAACCTAAGCCCTAAACCCCTTGTTTTCTATTTGGAATTAAGTATAATCAAGAAACAACTTCCCCAAGGCACAAAATGAAATTAAAGCTACTTGCTCTTCATTCTATTCAGGTTTATATATCAATATAGATCTTAAAGTTATTTTAATATAAACTACAGTATACAAGTACCATCTAGAGAAAGGAAATACTCTCTATGCTATTCTCTTGCAGAGCTAGCTACTAGAAATAAAATCTTATTAGCACAAGCTAAAGAAAATTGCTAAAGCTGAAAGAAGATACAAAAAAGAAGCCAAGTATTAACAGTTGTGCTATATTAAATATTTAGAGAGAATGGTACGGTTTTATGGAAGGATCATCCTATATATGTCAAGTTGACTTGGTAACTATATTTCAAATCAGATGCAGTTTCTTAAATTAAGAATTTGAAGTGTTTATTTGCATTTTCAAAGCTAAATTTTACTGATAAATTTATTGGGAAAAAATGTAATATCGGTTATCAACTTTGCTTTAAAGTCTTGAAGTATATATATTTAACATACCATGAATCATGTCCCAGTGAATATGTTTTGTTTATTTTCTCTAAGGTTGTATTTTCTTAAGGTTTTAAAGTTGTAGGTGCAGTTATAAATGTAGTTCTTTTCATTCTTTTAAAAATTTGGATATTACTATTCTAACACTTTGATTTTCCATTAATGTCATGCATGCTGATATCTAATCTATACTGTGACCATGTGTATACTTAAATCACACTTTTTATAAGACTTAAACACCAAAATATTCTAATTAATGAAATCTATGTTTTTGGGACCAGATTGCTGGTACATTTGGTGAGCATTTGCGTTCATATGGCCTACCGAGATTCAATCCCGGCACCCCATATGGTCCTCAGAGCACCTACTCCAGGAGTACTTTTTGAATGAAAAGCAGGGAGTAACCCTGACTATTGCTGCGTGTGACCCAAAGAGCATATATATATATATATATATATATATATAAAAAAATATATATATATATATATAAAAAACATATTGTATATATATATACAAATATGTTATTTTATGTTTTTTTGTTCTTTTTCAGACTTGCTTTTCTGATATGTGAAATAATATCAGCTTTTGTAATGTAACTTAAGTGTATAAACGAGGGATCATTAAAATATAGAACTTAAAATGTGTTCCTAAATTTTATAGATCTTTAATTCCTAATACAATGTTTTGACTTTATAAAATCCTTTACAAAACTTGAAGGGCCATGACTGCCAGTGCTCAGGACTTCTGTCTCTGTGCTCACTCCTGGTGAGCATAGCAGACCATATGGGATACCAGGAATCAAACTCAGGTTTATTTCAAGCCAGGCAAGCGCCCTACCCATGCACTGTCTCTCTAGCCCTGAAACCTTAAAAAATTTAAATTAAGGAATAAAATGTACATGTATGTAATCACTTGATCACTTGATCACTTGAATCCCGATATTCATCGATTTGCTCGAGTGGGGAGCCAGTTACATTTCCATTGGACCCTATCACGTGACAATGTAGCCCAATAGCATCTGGTTGATTCAGGAATATCAAGAACCTAAAACCGTTCCTTCAGAGTCTTGACAAGGAAGTCTGTCCATCTTGTGGGTGGGTGCAATGTGATCTTTTGACATCCCGTGGGATCCAGTCTGTAACTGCTCTAGTCCAGCTGTCATCACCAAATCGCATTACATGTCCAGCCCATCTGATTTTCGATGACTTGGCAAACGAGACAGCGTCCCTGATTCTGGAATAGCGATGGAGGTCTGATCTCCGGATTCCTTCTCTTACTTGAGTGAGGCGTGATATTACAAGCATAGCTTTTTCGATTTCTCTCTGGGAACCCGAATAGCATTCTCATCTTGCTTTCAAAAAGGCCCAGGTCTCTGAATCATATGTTAATGCAGGGAGAACGAGGAGTCAAAGAGATGTGCCCGGAGCAGGAGGTTCTTTGTCCTTTTAGCTATTTCTTCAATGCCTTAGAAGGCATTCCACGCTGCTCTCTTCCTCCTGTACAGCTCAGGTTTTAAGTCGTTCATCATGTTGACTTCTCGACCTAGGTACACATAACTGCTGAATTCAGAGATGTGTGTTCCATTTAGAGTGAATGGGGTCTCTGGAACTAGTTCATTTCTCCAAAATATAGTTTTGTTGAGATTCAGCTGAGGACCTATCTTTCCACATTCTCGGTAGAAGTCAGCCAGCATTTGTGCCTCTTGGCTAAAGTTTGGTGTTACTAGAACTATGTCATCAGTGAAGCAGAGGTGGTGTAGTTGCCCACCAGGATTGGACCACCATCTCCTTCGTGCAAAATTCTACTTCCCGCAATGGGGAGAAAAGGCTGCAAAGTTTAAGAATAGAACACCCAGAAGGACCACCAACTGGGAACTCTTTGGCACCATTGCAGCAACATGGGAAGATACCATCACTGGCGACATCGATGAAGAATACAACCAACTGATTCAGCACCTCCATGATTGTGTAAAGAATGTCGAGAGAGAGAAAGACACAAAAGGACGCCTGTCTTCAGAAACTCTTGAGCTCATTTGCCAACATGGCAAGGTGCGAGCCTCAGGTGACCAAATGCTAACATCCAAGCTTCAAAGCAGTGCAAAGAAGCAATAAAAGGAAAACCTCAAAGACAGAAGAACAGAAATACTGGAAGATGCAGCACAAGCCGGGAAAAGCATTTGCACCACCCACCTGTCCTTCACCTACTGTAAGACCAAGATGACTGCCCTCCGATGCCCTGATGGATCTATCACATCTTACAGAAAGGCAATGGAGAATATTATCCATGACTTCTACTCAAATCTCTTTGATAACCACGTCCGTCTGCCCACATACCAAATTCCACAGGATGGATATGTCATTCATAGCGTTCTCCCTTCTGAAAAATTCCACCGGATGGGTATGTCATTCCCCAACGTTCTGTTCTCCCCCGCTGAAATCTGACATGCATTTAGTTCGGCAAAGAAAGGCAAAAAAAAAGAGAAGGAACAGCACCAGGCCCAGACAAAGTCAGACCCGAACACCTGAAGAAGCTGCCGTCAGTACTCATCAATACATTAGCTCGGCTCTACACACGCTACCTGTCCGAATGCAAGGTGCCCTCCCAATGGAAAACCAGCAGGACAGTTCTACTGTTCAAGAAGGGAGACATTCATGACATCTGCAACTATCGCCCCATCTGCCTGTTGTTCAGTCATCTACAAGCTGTTCACTTCGAGTCATCCTGAACAGGAATGGAAGAACACTAGTTGAAGGACAACCATGCCAGCAAGCTAGCTTCCGGAAAGGATTCAGCACAATCGACCATATCCACATGGTAACCAAGCTCATTGAGGTTTGTAGGGAGAGCAAGATGCAGCTCTGTCTCACGTTCATTGATTTAAAGAAACCCTTTGATTCTTTTGAGACTGAAGTGGTCATCGAAGCCCTAGCCACACAGGGCATTCAAACCCAATACATCAAGATCCTTCGTGAGCTGTATTATGGATTCACCACCAGGATCTCACCATTCTACAAGAAAGTGATTATTGATGCCAAAAGAGGGGTTCGGCAGGGTGATACCATTTCACCAAAACTTTTCAGCACCACCCTCGAGAACATCATGTGACAATTAGAATGGGAAGGAATGGGAGTGGGGATAGATGGTTGGCATGTATGTAATACACGGACAAACACATAAATTTAATCTGTAGCAAAAGTATTTTTATAGAATTAATTTCTTTGTGAAGATTATGTTATGATTAGAATAGTTCTTTACATACCTGGCTTTATTTCCATAATCAGTTAATAATGTGTGTATATATTATTAACATGCATAATAAGCCTCTGGCATGTCGCTGCAGTGATGTACAACAATGATTAGATTTTTCTTTTACAAAAACAGGATACTGGATAAATATTTAAATATCACTCAAACTCCATCTCATGCACAAAATGTGCCCCACACTTATGTTTGTCTTTCATGATGCAATGTCTTTAAATTGAATGGAAATCTGTAGTGCTTTTGAGCTCATTTATTACCCACTGCATGCAGCTACTAAAGAAAACTAGTATATTATATTTTAAGAATGGAGATACTTGAACCAAGTAAAACTTCAGACATTTTTAATTATATGATGCAGTTTGTAAAAAAGTTGTCATCAATTTATCCCAGATTTTTTTAAATATTCTAGTTACTAGTTTCTAGTTTCTCATTTACCCATATCAGTCAACAGCTAATAATACTTAGCTGGCAGAATCAGTTGAATACTTTGAGCAGTCAGTCTACAGTCTCTCCTGTCCTGAGGTATTTTTAAATTTGATGAGCTTATTCTGGATTTTTCAGCCATCCAGATAAACTTGGAAGGCATCTCTTACTCTTAGGAGTAAGAAGAGAGAAAGCAGTAGTATTAAAACATAAAAGGAGTGACTGACTGTCTGTCTTCCCGTTGTTCATCGATTTTCTCGAGCAGGCACCAGTAACATCTCCATACATCCTATCACAACTGAAAGCTTATGTGAATACTTTCAGTTTTTTGCTAACAAAATATGTCTTCATGAACTCTTTCATCCACCCAGATAAACTTGGAAGGCACCTCATAGGGATAAGAAGAGAGAAAGCAACAGCCAACTTGAAGAGTCAGCAATTTTAGAATATTTCTTGCTTTCTTGACAATATTATTGAACAGCTCCATCTAGTCATTAATTCTACTCCCTTCATTTTAACTGAGTCCTTTCCCATATCCACCATCAGTTCCTCCAATCAATGTTCAACCACTTTTGCCCAGCTTCAGTAAGATAAATATCTATTTACTACATATGGAGTATTGAAAGCCAGAGTCATAGTAGTTGAATCAATGTGGTATTAGAATAAAAGCAAACACTCAGACCAAAGGAAGAGAATTGAAATTGCAGAAATTTATTCTTATATATATGGAAATTAATTTATGATAAAAATAAAGGGAGAAATAAAAAACTCTTAAAAAAGATGGTGCTGATAAAACTTAATAGCATATGCAAAAGCTGAAAATGTACTATTATTTCACACCTTGCACAAAATGGATTAAATATTTTAATATTAGAGCAGAATCCATTAAAAAATGAAGAAAACTTAAGCAAAACTGCATATTTGCATCAGTCAGTGATTCAATTTCATTGGCAAGAAAAACAACAGCAAAAATATAAGTACATTGCACTAAAAGTGTTTCATCACTATTAAAGAAACTTTTACTAAAATAAAGACATCCTAAAAATTTGGAAAATATATTGCACAACATGTGCCTGAAGAGCCCCAATATCCAAGACAGAGAAACCATTCACCAAACCAAGCAACAACAGACAAAAAAATGGGGAGAAGATCTAAGTACACTCTTCAATGAAGGAATATTGATATCACATGCACATGAAAAAATATATGTCATCATTGATTACCAGGAAAACATGATTCAACAGAACAATGAATTATGACCTCACTATTAAGAATGGCCTACATTAGATATGTTAGAAGCAGTTGTTATTGTGGCCAAAAAGAACCTTAGCTCACTATATCTAAGAAGGCATACTGGTTCAGACTCTATGAAAAACAGCATGGAGAGCCTTCCAAAATTTTACATGATCTGATATTTCCACTCTTTACATGAGACGTTAATATGAAAAGGTATTTGCACACCAATCTTCATTACAGAGTTAAGTACAGTTTCTTAGATATGGAAAAAAATACTACTTGTTCCATGACAGACAAATGAATATAGATATTTTACTCTCTCACACACACACACACACACACACGCACACTCACACAACACCCCTCAGCTATAAAGGAAGATGAACCTGGCCTTTTTTCTATACAGGGGAAATCTGTGGGGTTTGTACTAAATTGAACAAATCAGAAAAGATCATTGAAAACTTTATATGTGGTACATAAAGAAACAAAGAAAGGACTGAAGACTCATGGACATGCTTTTTTTTCTGAAAGTGCCTGGAAGACCCCTGCACCACAGGATCTCCCAAGCAATGCTAGGAGCAACCCGCAGGACCAAAGCTAATCCTGGCACAGCCTGCTATATATGCCTCACCCAAAGGAAATGAAAAAAAGAAACAAAGCAAGGGGTTGTTGAGTAAAAATAATTCCTTAGACTCTAATAACAGAACTCAAGTTACGAAGGGACAAATGTCCTATAGACTGTAGTGGAGATATATTTACATTTGTTGGTGAAAGCAATGTGGTAATATTTTCCTCCTAAAGCATACAGGCACTTCCAGTCTTGTAAACCAGTGTTACCTCAATAAAAATACAGATTCCGTGCTATGAGTAATGGGTAGGAAAATTAACTGAAAAGCGCTTGGTAGATTGTTTCAATTTTCTCTGATTTTGTTCAGACGTGTTACAAACATAAGGTAGAAAGCTAAACATGTCAGCAACCATATCAAAAAGGAAATAAGGGGGCAGGAAAAATAAATTTGTTAAAATTTTATAATCCAAGTTTGTGATGATGCATTAGAATATCAGATAATAAGACTTTATTAGTTTTATTAGTTTATTTCATCTTGATTAGTCAGAAATGAGACTATATTATCTTTGTTTTATTTTCTTTTTTCAGCTGAACTGGGAATTGACCCAGGGCCTCATACATGCAAAGAAAGTACAGTCACTCTTCAGCCTCTGTAAAAACCAATTTTAACGTTCTTAGGCAGGTAGAGACAAATATAGCTAAATCTGTGAGTGTGTGTATGTCTCTGTGTGTGTGTGTGTGTGTGTGTGTCTGTGTGCACATACAAATTTATAGTTTTTCATATCTCCACAGGTTCCATACTCAGGAATTAACCAATATCAGATGAAAATATCTTCCATGAAGTTATATCTGACATGGCTGCATCTGTATCAAATATATTTAGACCTCTTTTGGTGGGTGGGTTCTCTCAAGTAATGCTAGGAAGTCTGGGAGCCATTCACAGATATCCTTAACAAACTGGCTGTACATAGTCAATGCTAGGCCCCAAATATACAGAACTGCTTTGATGCTCAAAGGCTGACAATTCCCCTGCTAGATTGAGTTGGAGGCCTGCCAGCCTATACCCACTGGTGCTTGGGAGATCCATGTGGTGTGAGGGCTCATACAGAATCCAGTGCATGCAAAGCATGTATTCTTTTTTTTAACTTTTTTATTATACCACCATGAGACATACAATTACAAAGGTGTTCATAATTAGTTTTTAGTAATACAATGTTCCAGCACCCCTCCCTCCATCAGTGCCCCATTTCCACCACCAATGTACCCCACCCCCTCCCACCCACCCCCAGGCTGCCTCAATAGAAGGTACCCCCGTTTCCTCTCTTTCTATCTCTGTCTCTCTCTCTCTGTCTCTGCATCTCTCTCCCTCTTATTTTTACACATTGTGGCTAGCCCTGCAGATATTTAGAGTTTATCACTTAAGTCTCTTTGTATATATTCAATGATGAGTTTTAATCTGCCATTACCATTTCCCACATTTAGTAAAATACTGGTATCTTTTTATATCCTATTAATGCATGCAGTCATTCTATATCTATCCTTTTCCTTCTGACTAATTTCACTCAGCATGATAGTCTCCATGTCCATCATTTGCAGGTAAATTTCATAATTTTGTCTTTTCTGACAGCTGCATAGTATTCCATAGTGTAGATGAACCACAGTTTCTTTAGTCAGTCCTCTGTTCTCGGGCATTTAGGTTGTTTCCAGATTCTAGCTATAGTGAATAGCGCAGAGATGAATAAAGAAGTACAGATAGTGTTTCTGCTATATGTTTTTCGGTCTCTCGGGTATATTCCCATGAGTGCTATTGCTGGATCAAATGGGAGCTCAATGTCTAGTTTTCGGAGGAATGCCCATATTGTTTTCCAAAAGGGCTGGACCAGTCGGCACTCCCACCAGCAGTGGATGAGAGTCCCTTTTTCCCCACATCCACGCCAGCACTGGTTGTTCTTGCCGTTTTGGATGTGTGCCAGTCTCTGTGGTGTGAGATGGTACCTCATTAAAAAAGCATGTATTCTTGATCGCTGAGTTGTCTGTCCAATCCTTTAGACTTTGCTTTTTTGTCATTATTCCCAAAACAATACCGTATAATAACTATACACATAGCATTTACCTTGTATTCAGTATTATCTGTCATCTACACTATCTAGAGTTGATTTAAATTGTAGATGAGGGTATGAGTAGGCTTTGCAAATAACGTATCATTTTATATAAATTATTTGACTATCCACAAATTTTGATATCCATGGGTTCCTATAAAGTCTCCTAAAATTATAGGTACCAAAATTTTATTATGGTGTGTGTGTGTGAGTGTGTGTGTGTGTGTTAGCATTTTTAAGCCAGAAAGCTGGCTAAGAAAACTGTAAGAAAGCTAAGAAAGCCCAAGGCTTGAGTTGGCCCCCAGCACAGTATGGTCACCTGAATACCAACAATAATGACATCTGAATCCTGCTGGCTGCTCCCACAAAAAAAGCATGATAATATAAACAGTATCAAAATTGATCTACATTATTTTATAGTTAAATTGAACTAATGAATAAGATCATTTGTGGAATATATCAAGGACTTTGTTATAATACTTTTTCTATATGATGTTTTCCTTCAAAGAAAGCTATACTAATTTATTAAACCAACAAATATAAATAATATCTTGAAACAATAATCCGTGGTAAATTGTATGACTAATAAAAAACATTCTATTATTAGGGAGCACACCTTTAACAAATGATATCTTTACATAATACTTAATTCTAAGGCTGTTAAATCTAAAATATGTAAATTATCCCAAGATGTTTCTGGAAGTATTTAGAAACCAGGATATAGATAACATACATTTCAAAGAAATATTGTATTATCTGTACATATGGAAAGAACACTATAGTCGTATGGTCTATGATCAACTACAAAATAATAAAAAAATTATTACACAAAGGGACAGTTTTAAAAAATATAGATGCAATAACTTTTCATTATTTAGTTTCCTTATTCTCATGAATCCCTGCAAAAATCTCAGTGATTGTCATGATTTTGTTTTTCTGTTCCTGAAAGGGATTTCAATTTATAATAGTTTTTAATTTCTATCTTTTCTGGGGAATTGTTTATGTTTAAATTCCCCCTAGTAATAGAACTTGTTAACAATTTTATGACCAATGTATAACATGATTGGGATAATTATCCTATCTCTAATCTTAGGTCTAAAGAGATAATAGCAAAATTTATTAAGGGGAAAATATCTCTATATAGATTTATATATATATATATATTTATCTTTTTTATGTTAAATTTAAAGTTGCTTAGAGGGGCCTGAATGATAATATAGTGGGTAGGGTGTTTTCCTTGCAACTTTTTTTTTCTTTTTACTTTTTTGGGTCACACCCGACAATGCTCAGAGCTTACTCCTAGTTCTGCACTCAGGGAATTACTCCTGGCAGTGCTCATGGAGCCATTTGGGATGCTGGGGATCAAACCCGGGTCTGCTGCCTGCAAGGTAAATGACTTACCCGCTGTACAATCACTCTGGTCCCTTCTTGCACATGGTTGACCCAGTTTCTATTCCCGGCATCCCATATAGTCCCCTGAGCATCGCCAAGAGTAATTCCTGAATGTAGAGCTAAGAGTAATCCTTGAGCATTGCTCTGTGTGATCTAAAAAGTCAGAATAATAATAATAAATTAAAATTAAGTTGTATAGAAATATTAAGGATATTGATTTAATCCAATGAACTATAAAATTTTCACATGTTATATTAGTCTAATAAAAATGGTGGGTTAAGGAGCCAGAGAGAAGTTATTGGAGTTTAGGGTCCTTGCCTTGCATGCATTCAACATAGGCTCAATCCCCAGCACCCCCTAGGATCTCCCCAGCTCCACCAGCATTGATCCCTGAGCACAGAGCCAGGAGTTAGCCCTGGGCATTGCCTGGTGAAATTCAAAAACACACCAAAATAAGTTATTCTGAATGCAATACTATTCAGTTATAAGAAAATATTAGATCCTCCAATTTTCCCTATGTGGGTAGAATTAAGAGTATTGTGCTGAATAAAGTCAAGAGTGGGACAGACACAGAATTGTCTCTAAGTGAAATATAGAGAAACATATATGTAAAACAATAAATAGTTATAAATAACAGGACCTGAGAGCTGGTTTATAAGATTTAGCTGATTAAGCACGGGGGCTAGAGATGATTGTGAGGGACTCTGAAACAATGGGAAGTAGACACTGGTGGAGGGCCCGTGGCGAGCTAAAATGTATGTGTGGTATGGTGTTCTGCATTGAGAAACATTAATGAGCTTGTTTTAGCAAAAGTATTTCATAGTTTTTACTACTCTGTGGTTAGATACTTGTTAGTCCATATATATTCAACTGCTGCATATATTTTATATACATTTAATTGAATATGAAATAATGATTTATAACAATTTCATTAATAAAACTTCACACTGGAACTGTATATACCACATGACACCCACTACCAAATGTGTAGCTATCCACTACTGCCTATCAATATTTGCATCTGTCTATTGTAGTTCCCATTCTCTCCTCTCTGGTATTCACCTCAAAGCAGTATATATTTATAGTTTTGCATTAATAGTGATTATTAAACATAATGCAAGAGGTTAAGTAAAATGTTGCGAACAAAGGCCTTTCTTCTACATCATCTCAGTAGTTTGAAAAGATGTGTCAAGAATAGCACAGAATACACAAATACCATGTACTCAATAATTGCTCTTCAAATTTTCAATGAAAGAAGAAAAGGTCATATTTAATGCTTATGCATCCATTCAAATTTTCAGAGATCAATTATTCATGTGTTAGTAACAGAGTTTCATTTAACTTGACTAAAGACTTTTTTTTTTTCTACTTTTATGAAAAAAATTGGATGAGCCTAAACCCACAGATACTAATCAGAAAATAAAAGTAGCTTGAAAACTGGGGGTGGCGAGGGGAACAAGACAGGAAACAAATGGTTGTTTGATCATTAATATCACAACGAAGTAGAAGGTAAAAGGTGAAAGCCAGCCTTAATAGCAATGCAGTCATGATCATTCTCTTCACCCTCTAATCTAGATATACAAACACTTTCTCACATTGGCTGACACTGCTATTTGAACAGTCAATTATTGATAGCTCCCATGAGATTCTTGGAAATAGCTGGAAGATTCCTTTTCTTTATCAGGCAGAAGAGAAAAGGAGCTTTATGTCCCCCGCTTTTTATTTTTATCATATGGCACACCTTTGTAATTCTTTAGTTCAACTGCTGACTACCGAATTACCTAGATAAGTTTCAAAGGCACATTTACCTTGAGTTCACTACAGCAGTTACTCTGATCAGATTAACTCCAAGAGGATTGGCTTACATACAAATACTTTATTAATAAAATTATTTTTGCATGTTTTCACATGTAAAATATGTGAATAATTATTTGTCGACAGTGTCTACAGCATTTCAAGTGCACAAAAGTAAATAGAAACAATATTTAATCTATAAATTCCAGATGTCTCGAGACGTATAAATTCATTCGTAAAATAGTCAATTTTCATCCAGATGTTGGTTTTATGGTTGTTTGCTTTGAAAAGAGATATTTAGAGTAGTATTCAAATACAGTTATGGCGTTATTTCAACTATCAATCTGTTTGCTTCTGGCAATCTTAGGAAATAGTTTGACAGTGGAGACACATATTTTCTTTGATGTTTTCTGTAATGTATTTCAACCATAAAATAACAGATATTGTGATATTATACATCATATACTGCAATGTGAGTAAATAAATACCTTTAATAAAGAGATCAGATCAATACTTGGCAGCAAATATTCATATTAGTAGAATTTTGTTGTAGTCTATAGCATGACTTTGATATTTTACTTATTTATTTTGTTGAGTCATGCCCAGTGATGCTCAGGGGTTACTTCTGGTTCTGCGCTCAGGAATTAAGGAAACGTGTAGGATGCCTGGATCGAACCTGGATCTGTGTGCAGAGCAAGAACCATACCAGTTGCATCCTTGCTCTGGTCCTTCTAGATTTTTAATCTCATTTTTAAAAAATTTCATTGTATCACCATGAGATAGACAATTACAAAGTGTTCATGATTGGTTAGATTTTTAAATTTTAGTACTTAAGCAAATTAATACAGAAATATTCTCTTGATTTATTTTCTCAACAATCAATGTGGGAATAGATATACTTCTATTTATTTGAAGAGTAATTTAATTAAGAATGTTTTTTTAAACAAAGAACATTCAATGTATTCCTACTAAGGAAAGAAACAGATATTTACCAAATATAACAAATAAAAATATACAATAATCAAAGCTTTTCATAGGAGGAATAGAAAAAATTGAATGAATCAATGAAGGCATGCATATATGAAAACTTTATCTATAATTGAAGCAGGATACAAAAATAACTATATAATTACTATGTGATAAATGTCCCTGGGGCAATTTGTTATGCATATGAAATAAAGTTAATTTTTGGTCACACTGAGTTTTGGGGGACCTTCACAGCTTAGTCAACATGATACTATATTGTTAAAGTTAATGGTATTTGAGTAAAAATGTATTGCACCCTACCAACACTAAAGTGCCCAAGACCTACCGTCTCACCTCTAATCCATCCTTGCCTTCCTTTCTACCTCCCATTGTTTAATGAGATTTATAATTAAAGGCTTAGAGTTTACTAATGTTCAACACTCTAGTCCCTTATTTTGTCTCTCTTTGAGTGAGATCATTTAGTACTTCCTTCCACATTATACAAATTACATGATTTTATTATTTTTTACATCTGCGAAATATTCCATTACCTAAAAGTCACATCATTTCTCTGTCCACTCATCTGTCATTAGACATTTAGCTCATTCCCATATCCTGACTATTGTACTAAGTGCTGCATTGAACATAGGTGTTTATGCATATGTTTAACTAAGTAATTTTGTTCTTAGGGGTAAATGCTATGAAGTGTAGTTTGAGGATTATATGAAAGCTCAATTTTTAACTTTCTTTGAGGGGGATAGCCATACTGTTTTCCAACAGGGCTGAACCTCAAGCTATTACTACCTCCAACAGCAATGAATTAGTTCCCTTTCCACCACAGCCTTAAAAACACCTGTATTTCTAGGTTCTTTTTATGTATGCCATTATCACTGGTGTGAGATTATATATTATTGTCATTTTGATTTGTATGTCTCTAATAATTGAAAATGGACACTTTTTCATACACCTACTAACAAACTGTATATCCTCTTCCAGAAAGTGTTTGTTCACCCCATTCCCTATTTTTCATAGGGTTACTAGTTTTATTATTGTTAAGTTTGTGTCTGTTTTATATAGCTCAGATATTACCTTTTTATCTGATGTATTTCATGCACATATTTTCTCTTATACTGTTGAGTGTCTTTTAATTCAGCATGAGTTTCTTTTTTCCATGTAGGAATATTTTATTTATTTTATTTTATTTGCTTTTTTGGGTCACACCTGGCGACACTCAAGGGGTTACTCCTGGCTCTGCACTCAGGAATTACCCTGGTGGTGCTCGGGGACCATATGAGATGCCAGGGATCGAACCTGGACAGCGTGCAAGGCAAATGCCCTACCCACTGGGCTATGGCTCTAGCCTGAATATTTTAAAATTAATGTAGACCCAATTGTTTTTGGCTTTTTCTTCGTTATCAATCAAATCAAATAATTGCAAACACTCCTTATGTCCTACGTCCACATCCAAGAGATTGTCAAAAGGTTCAATATTCTGAAGATGTTAGTAACAGAAAAAAAAACCCATATTAACATTATAATGTATATAGTCATTGGATTGGGAAGTAAAAACTGAATAATTCCAAATATCAATAAAATGTAGGTCAATAAGAACTTTGAACTTACCATGAGATAGGCATGGTAACTCTGCAGATGGAAATTCAAAGTGGAACAACTTATTTAAGAGTATTTTTTAAGAGTATTTTTTTGTTGTTTGTTTAAATAGAAGACTCAGACACCTAGTTACTGATAGGACTACTAGATATACACCCTGAAAAAATTCTTTTGTTGTTTGTTTTTGGATTATACCTCATTATAGTTGGGGGTAATGCAGTGCCAGAAATTCAACTAGAGAATCCCACAAATAAAATGTGCTTTTTTTCTTTAAGCCCCTAACATGTCATAGAATAATTTTAACACATGTTTATCAGAGCACAGTGGCAATTATGGAAGAAAATAAAAAATAAAACAATAGAAGCAAGTCGATTGGCCCTGGTAAGAATAATGCGTCAACTATAGTTCATGCAGCGCAACAATATTGTTGTAAAAAAGGAAAGAACGTGATACATTTAATCAGCATTAATAAAGCAAGAAGTCTGTAGTTATAATCTATTTTGATAAGCCTAAAAGTACAAAGTCATATTTTTTGGATTCCATTTGAAAATACTATTTTATTTTGCTTTTTGTCCTAGATAAAGACTTTGCCATTATAAATACCACAAAATTCTTAAAATTGTGGTAGTGTTGGGTGGGATAGACATAAAATGCAATGTAAAAGGAATATTTAGTTTAGCTAAACAAAACATGCGTCAATGAGAAATGTAATGTGAGAGGACTAAAATTTCTCCTGAATAAGAAGATACAATGAGGGGACTGGAGAGAGAACACGGTGGGTGGGAGGTTTGATCACCAGCATTCTGGAGGTTCTGCCAAGCTCTGACAGGACTAAGCCCAGAGCACATCCAGGTGTGACCAAGAAACCAAAATATAAGGTGCGATGATGCCAATATCATTCTGAGTCTGATAATATAAACTTATTAAATGTATGTTTTAGGTTTGATTTAATAGCATATATCAAATGTGCTATCAAATCCTTTGATTTTTTTTAAGAACTGAAACTATCTCTGCAAAGCCAATTTGAACAGAATGATGAAATAGTTTTGTGAATGCAGCAGTAGATTTTAGCAACACAAAATGACCTTTCAGGAACAGTTTCATCAGTAGATATTGACATTCATCTGGCAAGTTAAAGAATTCAAGAATACAAGGACCAGAGCAATAGTATTGTGAGTAAGGCCATGCTGCATTTGATCCCTAATATATCATATGGTCTGCTGAGCCCACCAAGAGTCATAGTTGATAACAGAGCAAGAAGTAAGTGCCAAATGAGATATCAGGTGTAAAATGAAAAGAATGCCAACAGCAAAAAATTGGAAATATAAAATAGTTGACCAATAGGATGAGGTCAGGTGGTAGAGTGCATGTCTCATATGATAATCTGAAGACTCTGCCCTTGCTAGACATACATACACAGACACAAACACACACTCACACATGGAGTTTCACAAAGACTCATAATACCTTTGAGCAACCTAGTGCTCAAAGGCAAAGTTCATTGACATCTACTTTTGTACTGCACGCCATAAAACATAAACGGAATTAGATTATAAGCATTTTCAACATTGATTTATTTTCATAGTCACTCCATCACAGTTTTCTTGTGAGCTGTTGAGAAACTACTTTTCACTAATAGAGAAAGAAAGCATAATCTCTCTGCTTAATTTCATTTGTGCTTCTTTTCTTTGTTAAAGGTGAAAGTTTGGTTCCAGAATAGGAGAATGAAGTGGAAGAGAGTGAAAGGCGGACAACAAGGAGCTGCAGCTCGAGAAAAGGAACTGGTGAATGTGAAAAAGGAACCCTGCTCCCATCAGAGCTTTCAGGAATTGGTGCAGCTACCCTCCAACAAACAGGGGACTCTCTAGCAAATGAAGACAGCCATGACAGTGACCACAGTTCAGAGCATGCGCACTTATGATAAACAGAGAAGATAAACTCCATTCTCAGGAAAGAAGTGTTGTGATGGCAAGCCTTACTCAAACATCGTTTACACGCAGAGATGACAATGACAGTAATTTTTAATATTATTAAATCTAGGCTTCTCCAGTTTATTTTTAATGAGTTCTAGGGAGTTTACACCAAATGCCACTTATTAAAAGATATTTTCACATTGAAGATGGGAGGTGATCTTGCTCTGATTACCTCTGGGATGTATTGGTGGTATGTATGACAGCAAATATGTGTTTGCTTTTGCTTGCACTGAAAGTTAAATTGCTGTCAAGAGCAAACCATGAGACATTTTTTTTCAAGATGCCTCCGGAATGAAGACACAGAAGATGAACTTGCTTTGAGCATTCCAGACGTACGAGGTCATGAGTATGAAGTGGGCAGGTATTTTGCTTTTGCTTGCACTGATAAATTGCTTTCAAGAAACCATGAAACATTTTATTCTGAACAACCACAGTGCCTGAAATCACTCTTTAAGTGGATTTTTTAAAAAAATGTATTTTGACTCTGTATATATTACCCTTAAATCATTTTCCTGTCTTCACTAAGTTTAGCAATGCATTCATATTAGCTGATGAAAATAGGCAATCACGATGACAACCAGAACCAATTTCATGTCTTTTTATAAGTTTTGTCATCCCAGAAACAATCAACACATGCTTACTTGTGTTCAATAGAGAAAAGTACTTTAGAGTCTGATAGGACATATTGTACCACAGACAAAACAAATCTTATGTTGCATTTTCTATCAACTGCTGCTAATACATTATTATAAAACTTACCTAGCTCCTCATTTCTTCCTCTCTTATAGCTTGAAAAAAATTAGGATCATAAACAAGTCAGTTACCTTGCAGAAGAGTTTCTTTTAATGACACTCATCTGGTTTTATTTCTATAAAATGATAGTTACTACAAATACATTTTAATTAACAAAGAAGTGTTTTCCCCTTATATGGCAATGATTTATACAAGTGCTCAAATAAAATTGATTCCTCAAGCCAATAGATGATACTAATCCTCAATGTCTTCAAATCAAATTCAGTAAACATATATATATATATTTTTTTCTTACATGATGTATCACGCAGAACAACAATCTTTGTATCTTGTAAAAAAGAAACATGTTTAATAAATGATCCTTTGTAAATAATTTTGGTTTCTCTTACTGCAATTTCCTAAATGCCTTACATATTTTAATATAAATACTTATAAAAGCACCAGATGTATTTGCAATTGTGTAAATCCAATGACCATATGAATAAGTCATCTATATTTTATTTTATAGATCAATTCTTAAGTAACCAAAGAATATAAGTGCCTGTGTATTTTACCATTTTCTTATTTGAAGAATTTGTCAAATGGATTTCTTATATGCCTTATAAAATCAAAGATGAAGTTAAAAAGAAAAAATGAATCATTATTGACAATTAGAAGATGAGCAAAAGTCATATTTCAAACATTATAAAGAACAGATATTAACCAATCCAATAAATGTCTCTAGTTAGAATATCAAATAATTGTTTCTCAGGTTAATGTGAAAATAAGCTAAATAAACAACCTACTCTAATAGCAATACCAATAAAAGAAGTCAAGGATAATGTTAATATATTGTATTTTGTATCATGCATGATCAATGGATATTTAATATCTAAGTCCTATTTTTAAACCATACCAGTCCGGGTTTCTTTTTTTCTGTATAAACAGAAGTGCTTAATGATATTCAGCAACTCCCAACCCCAATTCTTAAGAATTGAAAGAGAAAACCAATTGGTAAAAATTGCCCAACACATCACTATTTAATTTACATGAGAATATTTGTATTGACAAAATACACATTCAGTTCAATTTACTGGCTCTCGAGTATCATTTATAAAATACTAGAGAAGTAAATAGTGAATTTGTATCAAAAAATTTCCGGTCATGTAATAAATTTCATTGTGGTGCTTAGCAGTATGTCTAAATTAACTTTGAGTAAAGAGTAATCAGACTGTGGTTTTCAAGGCATAAAACAGACACTCTTCTGTCACTCACTTGACTGAATATGCAGTATAATTTTACCGATGACATCTTCTTGGGTGGACTGACTTATTGTAGGATTTAAATTTGAAACATCTTGACAAATTGGAGAAGTGGGAAACTATAAATTGAATTGAGTTCAATGGTGACAAAGTGGAGGATAATTCATTTGGGCAGTGAAACAATTTCCAGAAATAAGCAAAAAGAATTGCTTAGAAGTAGCAGAAGAGAGAAATCAGGATTGTGGTCAAATGGCCAAATATGTGAATTAAAATTTGGTATGAAAAATAAAATAGGGAAAAGTGATCCTGAATGGACATGACATTTTGCAAATATGAGGCATTTGTATTGTGGCCCACAGCTTTATAAGAAAATTGTGATCTCTTCTAAAATGATAATAAAACTTGACTTCAAAGAACAGGGAGAAAGAATTACCAACTATCTGCCAAACATAAGGGGCATTATTTAATTTATAAATCATTAATTATTTATCACCTAAGATTTATAGACTTAATAATACAATGGTGACACAGTGACAAGTAAACAAGGTGAGTATATTTATTTTAACTTAGAGTCTTGCTATCCAAAACTGACCCTGGGATAGAATCATTTGGCCCACACACCCCTGCTCAAGTATACAGGGATTGTCCCTATTGCTTTCAGAACACTGCTTGGCACTGGCACCTTAAAAAAAAAAAACCTGCAGACTTTTTAGAATGACTGTATTATTCTACTCTCTTAAAGGTGAAATATAAATTAGCTAAATAATACTTCAACATTCTTCCAGAATTAAATTCTATAAGGAAATTTTAGAGAAAAGTATGCATCTTTGGAATCAATTTACTTGCAGAATGAGAAGATCTTAGGACCTAACTTCTTACTCTTCATTGGAAACCTGACATACCATAGAGTCTTTTCACTATATATCCGTTCATATTATTCCAACCCAGACCGTGTAGATCCGTGGAAATTTATAATAGAATGCAATATTTTGAGAATTTTGTAAGGAACATGTTAGCATATTTTCCCAGTAAAATTCAGAAAATTGAACACTACAAAGTTTTCCAAAAACCTGAGCAGCAAATTTTTAACAAATTATTAACCTGACCTGGATTTTATTATACTTCCCATATTTCCCTAGGCTTAAGAACATGTTTTCTCCTGTAGAGACCTATGGCCAGTTTACATTTTTTCTAACAATTGCGTCCATTTAAAACAATTCCAACCATAATTTTAATACATCATATAGAAAAAAAGTGTGCAAAATTAGAGCCAGAAAATCAAAGTCAATCATAAAAGTATTTATCTTTCTAATACTACCTTTTTAAACATATTTTAAGTCTTATTTCCACAGGACCCAAAGAGATACTACAGTGGTAACAAGTTTGCTTTGCACGCTGCTGATCTCTGGCACCACTTATGGTGCACATAAACCGTGATCCCTGAGCACAGAGCCAGAAGTCATTCCTGAGCACCATCAGGCATGTTCCCAAACCTAGCAAACTTTTAAAACTGCAATAATAGTGACAACAATATGCAATAAATTAGCAAATCATTCATGGTGACCTTTACAAAAGTAAAATTTCAACTTAAATTTGTAGTACTTTATGAAATGTATATACTTTTTCTTTTTAACAACAATCAAAGGGGGGCTCAAGCAAGCATAGTACATAGGGCATTTCCATGCAACTTACTAGTGTTCAATCCCTGGCATCTCATACTGTCCCTTAAGCCCAGCCAGGAGTATTTCCTGGGTACAGAGCCAGCAATGACACCTGAGCATCACCCAGTGTGACCCAAAAAACCCCAAAAAATAAATAAAAAATAAAAAAGGAAATCAGATCACACACTTCCTTTGTACATTTACTTCCATGGCATAGAATAAAATCAAACTATTACCTGCCTGGGATTTAGGACAGATCAGGCCACAAACTGCTTAGTCTGCCACAGTTTTTCTGCAGGGCTGAAGGCCAACCTCTCCTTTACCATTTTGGTTTAACTCCCCACTCATCAGGTCTAGCATTCCCCCTTTTGTGTGCCTGAAATGTTCTTGATTACATATTTCCTGAACTTAGATCCTCATTTAGAGTAGGTCTCCACTTCTGCATCATCAATCCCTGATCCCCTACCCATTTAGGAATAATACTATTTTTTCTTGGCAATTAGGTATGTGCCTACTTTCTTCCTCTTATTGATTGCAGACCTGAAGAGAGTCTCTACACTGTATATTATGAACATTTCTATGTGTCCAATGCTTTGATCAGTCCTGTACATCCACTGACTGAATTTGTGTTGATTAGAAAAGTGCATTCCTGTGTCAAAAATCTTATAATATCAGCACCGGGTGACTTACATCAGTGATTCTCAATCTTTTCCAAATTGGCCCCCATCCAAACTAGTTACTTTCTTAATGCTCCCCATCTTACTAGTTGGTCCCCCACTCTTATGTAGCACACTCCCCCATTTGCAAGAATTCTGTCTGTAGTCTCTTTAGAATATCCTGGGGCCCAGGGAGTGAAATGATCTACAGTTGAGACACTGTCATACATGATCATTATAAAACTATATAATAATTCAGAACTAATGATCAGAGAATAATTATAAAATGTAATATAGCCTCACTGTTTGTAGCAATAGATAAATGTTAAACTTCTGTATAGATAAAATGATATGTGATTCATTTGAAGATATACATACCTATAATGTTAGCTGTAAAATTGAACTCTCAGAAAAAATAAATTTTAATAGGCAATAAGTTGGTGTCATTAGTCAAAAAGAAGAAATTGTTATCGTCTTTGAAAGTACACCAATAATAAATGAGTTTAGATGAGAGTAACTCAAAGAAAAGTTAAGAAAAAGGTCTTTAAAAAACAGATGTTCATTTATGGTTTGAGAGAAAAAAGGAAACATTCCTTTCACTCAGATACTTGTCTTGAAATTCTCACAATTTTTGTGCAGACAGTTTGGCTAGTTTCCAACATATATCGTTGCTTGTCTGGTCTGAGGAATGCCATCTGTGCAGTATGGAAGTCCGTTTTTAGAAATGGTCTGCTAATTATGTTCTGGGCAGGTGCTGCTAAAGTGAAATCAGGTGTCAAGCTTACAATCATCAAAAATCACTACTTTATATTGAAAATGAATGTCATACCATATTGTAAAATGGAATATAAGCTTGGTATGTAGGGATTCCAATTTTGGAGGGTATTGCAAAGGTCAGATTGCATAACAAAGCTATAAAACTTTCAAGCTACTTCTACCATCAACAATAGAAGAAAGCTTTTACTTTATATCAAGAATATAGGTTACATCAGAGTTAGACAATTCCTTCTAAAACATCTCCATTATTTTTTTTTCTGAGCAGTCCATGTAGGGGTAACAGTGGGGTGAAAAGTATGACCACCAATCACAAAGTAAATAATTTTAATAGATATTCAAAATCATTTGACATAATTACTAAATTAACTCAGTATATTATCAAAATAAACTACCAAAAAAAAAATATCAACGGCAATAGTTTCCTGAAAGATGATTGATTTACTTTTGCTATATTATTTAAGCAAAATTATTATATATTTTAACCTGTTCCATTGAGTGTTGATATTGATTTCTTTAATGCTGTGTTTAGATATCAAACCTTTCAGACAACATTTTAAATAATTGAACCCTAAGGAGATAAGGACCCTAAGGCACAGGAACTAAGGCCTGATAAGACCTTTGAGGCCTGAATGCTTTGAGGCTCTTCATGTTCCTGGAGCAAGCAGATGCCCTTGGGCTACACTAGCATGTGACAGGACATATGGAGATGTTACTGTTGCCCGCTCAAGCAAATTGATGAACAACAGGAAAACATATCAGAGAATGTTGGACCCACACCCACCAAGAGAAGATTCAACAGGAACAAAGGTCAAGAAGAGGAGTTTTCAAAGAAGACCACTACCAACTCCATCTCCCTTGGCAACCACCCTAGCAATTAGCAACTTGTACCTAGTGAGAAACCCCATGTGGGGTAGATTGGCAAAACCCTTATAAAAGCCACCCTGAACAAAGGAAGCAGACACATATACTGCCTGAGCCTACATGTTGCTTGTGCACACATTGCAAAGCATATTGTGATTGGTGGCCATGCTTTTTCACCCCACATTTCCCCTCTTGAGATGTGTACTCTGGCACTCTCGATCTTTGGAAAAGCCCACATTTTCTCTTAAGCATAGTGTTCTCTCTACCTTTACTCTCCCTCCTTGTATCACTTGTATCACTTGTCTTCCAGTTGTTCATCAATTTGCTTGAGCGGGCAACAGTAACATCTCCTTATGTCCTATCACATGCTAGTGTAGCCCAAGGGCATCTGCTTGCTCCAGGAACATGAAGAGCCTCAAAGCATTCCATAAGGTCATGGGAATGAGGTTTATAATTCTCCCTCCTTCCCTCCCTAAGAGCCACAAATAAAATGCGTTTACTTCTTTGAAAATTTCACTGCATATCTACTCCTAAAACTCCATTCTATGACATGAGACAAGAACATGTAAGGCCTTGGTAAGGTCTAGGGCTGGTTTCCTTTCCTGCTAAGAGCTATTCCATGCTCCGGCCTGAGTCTGCAACTCTCTCAGATAGGGTGCCTGAGAATCAATTTCCGTGTCTAGAAAACCGAGCGGAAGTCAGATGTGGCTTGATGGCCACTTCATGGGGCTGGTGAGACTCAAGGTCTGCCTTGCAGGGGCTTATCCACCATAGTTTATCAGCCCTTGCCTTCCAAGCTGGACCACTCTCAGGGTGGTAGAGTTGAATCAGGAGGAAGAAACCATCTTCTCTCTGAGGGTCCACTGACTTCAGTAAGAGTAGAGATATATTTATAATTAAAATCTGTATTGCATTATAAGTAATATTATTGTCACTTGGCTATCTTTTTTTATTTGCTATTTCAGTATAACAGCACATTGTTAATTAATTGTTATGACAACTACATAAGATTGGAATTTTATCTCAGGCTATAGGAGAGATAATTGAAGTTTAGTAAACTGCTGTATAATGCTAACACTTCCATGCCACTAAACATCAAAGTAGGGCTTTATATTCAAGTCTATTGAATCCTGATGGCTGCTGTGGTGGAGGGGTGGTGAGGCGAGGCGAGGCTTGTTGAGGTGGGCCATTGGCCAGGCCAGGGCCACAGGCAGCGACTGCAGCAGTGGCAGTGGGACTATGGAGGTGATGGCTGCTGGTCCACATCCCAAGCCTGCTGCAGCTCCTCCTCGCACTGGCTATGGTGGTGATGATGATCCTGGTTGCTGTGGGTGGCAGACAAGATTGTCTACACCCAGGGCTCTGCCCCATGGGCCCTGGATGGTTGATGGTCTGACATAGAAAAGATTGGCCCGCCTGGGATAAATCTAGAGCAATGGCAGAGACTGGCAAGCTACCCATGCTGTATTCCATATGCCAAAAATAGTAATAATAATGGACCTCATTCCAAATGAATGGAGACATTACTGGCACCCGCATGAGCAAATCAATGAACAATAGGGCGACAAGTGATGCAGTGAATTCTGATATCTTAATTTTGCTTTGTGTTTTTTTGTTTTAGTAATTTTAACCACACCTGCATGTGTTTGAGGGCCAGGATAAACACCTGGAGAACTGGGACATGTGGGTCAAGTAGTGCTGAGCATCTCATACATGAAAATCTTGTGTTCTACTACTGAAGCCATATTCTGGCCCCAAAGCTCATGTTTCATTACTCATAAAATAGCCTTTTCCCTAAACAAATATGAAGATAGAATATTTTTCCTTATTAACTGATATAATCCCAAAGAAAATGTCCTTAACACAATATTAGGGTTTTTTCTGTCTTTGCACCATTGTTTCTTTGCTAAAATTTGCTCACCTAAGTCAAAGACTGTCAGGGACACTGCCGGGGTCCCCCGACAGTGCTGGGAAGCGAGTTCCCTTCTACCGCTGAAGCCAGCAGGGAATGGATGAAGAATCAGGAATCCGATGCAGTTTTAAAAGGCTTTACTTATCACAGGTTCAGGCATACAAATAAGCAATAGGAAAAACCCTGTGCTTAGGATTCCCAGCTAGAACCCCAGATATGTGTAGGCCAAGATGGCGGCCACCACGTGTTAAGTCCCTGTAAAGAGGAGACAAAGACAAGACTTCCAAGAAGAGTGCAAGCCCCAAAAGAGAGCCCAAAATGAGAGCCCAGAGAGAGGGAGAGAAAGAGAGAGAGAAAGAGAAAGAGAGAGAGAGAGAGTGAGAGAGACAGAGAGAGAAAGAGAGAGAAGAAGCAGGCTGGTTTTATACCCCTGCAAGTCAGACCTCCCAATATTATGTGAAGCAGGAAGCAGGACGGGTCAAATGCCCTTAGGTAATTTCTCCCAGCACCTCACCTAGGCCCTATTATATGCTAATGTTTTGAGCCAAGATCTGCTTGGAAATGCCTTATAGGGTAGAGAAGGGGGTTTCTGAGATGGCATGTCTCTGTACCAAAGACTAATACTAATGCCAGTTAAATATTTCTCCAAGCCTTCACAAGAGTCTCTACTTCAGGGTAGTTTTGTATTTTAGTTGCCTTTGAGTTATCAGGGGAGCCATGCTTGCTTGATTGCTTAGAGGCAAACAGCATTTCTCTCTGGTCTAATTACTTAGAGATCCAACGTGGCCAGGCAAATATGCTGGTAAGATCTAGCTAGTCCCACGATGATTGTGGTAGCATGAGAGAATATTTATACCAGCCAGTATAGAATACATGGTCAGATAAGCAGCCACATTTAGACTACCTCCTTATCTGCGAGTTACCTGCAGGAGGCAATCCAGGGCAGATGCAGAGGCTCTTAGAGGAGTCCTGCAAGAAAAGACAAATAGATAATTTAGAGTGTCCCTCCATTATGAACTTAATGAGTCTTTTTCAAAGAACCAGCTTTTGGTTTCATTGATCTTCTGGATTGTTTTTTGACATTCCATCTCATTGATTTCTGCTCTAAGTTTTATTATTTATTCCTTTCTGCTTGGGTTGGGCTCCTTTTGTTGATCACTCTCTAAGATCTTAAGTTGTGAAGTCAGACTGTTTATGATGGCCTTTTCTTCTTTTCTGATGAATGCCTGAAGAGCTATGAACTTGCCTCTTAACACTGCTTTTGCTGTATCCCACAAGTTCTGGTAATTCGTGTCTTCAGCCTCATTTGTTTCAAGGAATCTTTGGATTTCCTCTTTGATTTCTTTTATGACTTGCTGGTTGTTCAGCAGTGAGCTGTTTAGTTTCCAGGTACTTGGTATTGGTCTCCGTTTTTGTGTACAATTAACTTCTATTTTCAGTGCATCATTGTCTGAAAAAATAGTTGGCACAATTTCTATCTTCTTGATTTTATGGAGGTATGATTTATGGCTCAGCATGTGATCTATTTTCGAGTATGTTCCATGTGCACTGGAGAAGAAAGTGTATTCAGCTTTTTTGGGGATGAAATGTCCTGTATATGTCTACCAGCCCTCTTTCTTCCATCTCTTCTTTTTATGGCCAGTATTCCCTTGGTAAGTTTCAATCTTGTTGATCTATCCAGGGTTGATAGAGCAGTGTTGAAGTCTCCAACTACAATTGTGTTGCTGTCAATGTCTTCTTTGAAGTCTATTAGTAGTTGTTTTAGGTATTGTGCTGGCCCCTCGTTGGGTGCATATATGTTTAATAGCGTGATTTCTTCCTGATATATGCATCCCTTGACTATTAAGAAGTGACCTTCACTGTCCCTTCTGACCTTCTTCAGCCTGAAGTCTATGTTGTCAGATACCAGTATTGCTACCCCATCCTTTTTGATGGGTTGTTTGAGTGAAGGATTGTTTTCCAGCCTTTTATTTTGAGCCTGTTTATGCTCCGATTGTTCAGGTGTGTTTCTTGAAGGCAGCAGAATGTCGGATTCAATTTTGTGATCCATTTTGCCACTCTGTGTCTCTTAACTGGTGCATTTAGACCGTTGACATTGAGAGATATTATTGTCATGGGATTTTGTGCCATCTTTCTGTATAGGTTGGTTGTTCTTTTGGGTTATGTCTCATCTTATAGAAGATCATTCAGTCCTTCTTTTAAGGTTGGTTTTGATTTTACAAAGTTCCTAAGCTGTTGTTTATCCAAGAAGTTGTATATCTGTCCTTCAAATCTGAGTGAGAGTTTAGCTGGATAAAGAATTCTTGCTGAGGCGTTCATTTAATTAAGTTTTTTTACTATATCCCACCACTGTCTTCGGGCTTGGAGGGTGTCTTCTGAGAAGTCTGCTGAAAGTCGAATGGATGCTCCTTTGTATACAATTTCCTTCTTTGATCTTGCTGCCTGAAGAATTCTGTCTCTGTCTATGGCATCCTTACTTTGACTAGGATGTGTCTTGGGGTCTTTCTATTGGGGTCTCTTCTTGCTGGTACACGTCGGGCTTCTTGGATCTGGATGCCTTCATCCTTTAACTTCGGGGAACTTTTCAGTCAGGATGTTTTTAACTGTTTTAATTTCCTTGGGGTTACTTTCCTGTCCCTCTGGGACTCCGATGATTCTTATGTTGTTCTGCCTGGCTTCATCCCATTGTTCTCTGTTCTGTTGCTGATCCATTTTCCGATCTTTTTCCATCTTATGTAGTTCTCTGAGTGCTTTCTGCAGCTCATCTTCAGTCTCACTGATTCTCTCTTCCACTGCTGTCATCCTACTGTTGAGAGCCCCGATTGTGTTTTTCTATTTCATCCACTGAGTTTTTAAGCAATAATATTTCTCTTTGCATGGTTCTCATTTCTGCTCTCATTTCCTCCCGTAGTTTATTGACTGCCCTTTCAACTGCTTCGTTTATGTTCTCCTGTATTTTATTGGACATCTGCTCAATTTTTTCGTTGGCTTCCTTAAACATCCTACCAATTTCCTCTCTAATTTCATAGTCAGAGTGATCATGCACATCTGTATTCTTTTTTTGACTCTTCACGGTCAATTCCTTCATCTGTTCTTCGAGCTGGGGATCTGCGTTGTTTTCCCATGGTGTTGCGGTGTTCAGGGATAGATTCCTCTAGTGTACTGTTTCTTTTTTCTTGAGGGTATTACCTTCCCTTGGTGTTGAATTTCCTAGTTTTTAGTATTAATAAGCGGCCGCGTGAGTGGCCGCCCCGCCAGCCAGCGCACCCCAGCGACTCTACCTGGGATGCACACAGGCTGGGGTGAGAGTTCAAAATGACGGTTTACTTCCGGTTCCGCTCGGACTTCTGGGGGTTGTAGTTCCACCTTCTGCCGAGACCTGGGGCTCTACCACAACCCCAGGCGCCCGCCCGGCCAGCCGCGCACCCCAGGGACTCTCTTAATGAGTCTTTTAACCCAAAGTCTTAAGACAGAGCACCTCTTTTTTCTTATTCAGGTATAAATGACATTGTTACAAGAGAATTTCATGAGAAACATATGAATGCCATACTCAGATAGGCCAAATTGAAAGCCATTATTATGGAAACAAGCACTAGTTCCAAAGCCTGTGGTGAGCGAAGTAGTCCCAAAGAACTTAAAATCTCAAGCACAGTCGGAATTGAAAGGTAAAATCCATATCCAAGTTAGATAATGGATACAACATACAAGGAATTGTGGTCAGTAAAGCAAGTTACAGAAGCAAGCTTAGCTAGTTCATGGGTAAACTGACTTAGTGTTACAGAGGAAAAATTGGGGTTGTGGTGGTAGTTCTGGAATTTAGTAACAGTCTGTAACTGGGCTGCACCTGACTCTTGGAATAATGGTGGAGAGCCCTTATGTCAGGAGCCCTTAGCACAACATAATGTTATTCTAGTTTCAAGGGCAGAACAATGATTTTATACTTGTGTCCATTTGCAAAATGATTGTAAGTCTAACTAACATCTATCACCATAAATTGCAGTGTTTTTGTTTTAAGAAATGTAAAGTTTTACTATTTTTGCAGTATTCATATATGTAATGTATTAATTATAGCCACAAAGCACATTCTTGTAACTTAGAAATTTGCTTCTTTTGACACCCAAGACCAGCTAACTCAGCAATGTTGATACTCAAGAATTGTGCAGGAGAGATAGATAACACAGCAGGTAAAGAACTTTTCTTCATGTAGCTGACCTGTGTTTGATCTCTGGTACCAGAAATTGTCTCCTGAGCACTTAAGAAGACCATTGATTGCTGAATACAGAGCACTTAAGAAGTCCATTGATTGCTGAGCACAGAGCTAAGAGTAAGAACTGTGCACAACTAAATATGGCCTCAAAGACAGAAACACAAAAAAAATAAAACAAAGATCTGGCTAAGAAACCTTGGAAAGGTGTCGGGGTGCTCCGCCGGGGTCCCCGACAGTGCCGGGAAGCGAGTTCCCTTCTACCTCCGGCCGGCGAGGAATGGATGGACACTCAGGAATCTGATGCGGTTTTAAAAGGCTTTACTTATCACAGGTTCAGGCATACAAATCATCAAAAGGAAAAACCCGATGCTTAGGATTCCAGGCTAGAACCCCAGCCACGTGTAGGCCAAGATGGCGACCACCACGTGTAAAGCTTCCAAGGGGAATAAACGCCTTACAAGGCGAGATCCCACCGGGAAGAAGAAGCCCGGGAGAGCGGGGAACCGGCTAGTTTATACCCCCCGCAACTCAGACCTTCCTCCCATTGTTATGGAAAGCAGGGAGGGTCCAATGCCCTCAGGTAGTCCCTCCCTGCATCTCACCTAGGGCCTTTACTGTGCTAATGTTTTGAGCGGGAATGCCTTTGAAATGTAGAGAAGGGGGTTTCTGAGATGGCATGTCACTGTACCAAAGACCAACACCAATGCCAGTTAAATATTTCTCCAAGCCTTCACAAGTCTCCTCTACTTCATTGTAGTTTTATATTTTATCAGGGAGCCATGCTTGTTTGTTTGGAAGCAAACAGCATTTCTCTCTGGTCTAATTACTTAGGTGTCCTTATGTGGCCAGGCTAATATGCTGGTAAGATCTAGCTAGTCCCACGATGATTGTGATAGCATGGGAGAATATTTATACCAGCTAGTACAGCATACATGGTCGGATAAACTGCCACATTTAGACTACCCCCTTATCTACGGAGTGATTTGCGGGAGGCAATCCAGAGCAGATGCAGCGGCCCTTAGGAGTCTTGCAACAGAAAGGTATTATTAATAAAAGATGCCAGATTACGCATTGAAAGCAGAAATGACAAAACAAAAAGGACTACTAAAAAAGCAATGTGTAAATGCTTAAGAGATTAACTGAGGAACAATAAACTTTTTATTCAAATATATACATTTGAATAAAATACTTAATGTACCTCAGTGTGTGTGCATGTGCGTATGTCTCTATTCCAAATTTTGATAAAAACCATTTCAAAATCCATTTTTAGGAGAGAACCAGTCCCTTAGCTCTTATGTAAAACACATTATCAGACACAAAAGACAGAGTATCTGTGATTGATACCCAACCACCAAACATTATAAACTTTTCTCCCAATTAGCTTTTTATTGTATGAATGGAATCTGATTTTTTTTTTCTCTTAGGTTGTTTGGTCACACCCCTGTAATGATCAGAGGTAACTCTTCGGTCTGCACTCAGGAATTACTCCTGGTGGTACTTGGGGGATAATATGGGATATCAGGGATCTAACTCAGGTCAGCCACTTGCGAGACAAATGCCCTACCCCACTCTACTATTGCTCTGGCCCCAGAAACTAATTTTTCATGTAACTGACATAACCATCTTGACGGAACCATACTCTGTGTGGATAAGAGCTTTCCCATCCCCACACAGTTTAAAAACAGAATTCAAGGTTTTCTTGGGTCTGTGTCTTCTGGGCTTCAGTCCAAAAAATCCCAAATAATCACTGCTTTGTTCTAGCTTGGAACTGTTAACTATCACCTTTGGTATCCTAATAAAAGCCTTTGTTTCTGCAGTGGAGTCTCTCCTCCCAGAGCATCCAGTTTATGCCCTGACCTGGGATTCCACAACTCAAAAGCCTTCATCCTTCCTAGTGGGTTTCCTGCACTTCATAAAAGACTCCAGGCTCTTAGATTGGTTTGGATTCCTGGCTGTCTTTCCCAATTCACACTATCGGGACTCTAGTATTGCTGCAAGCAATAGTCACTTCAGTCGCATGACCTCGGAGTTTGTTTAATTTAGTAGATAATTACCTTATGATAACTCTCTACATATGCAATATTTTGTTAAGATGTGTTAAAAATGTATAAAAACCAAATTCCAAATGGTATAGCTTATGCTATGTCCCATGTCAACATACCAAACTTAATTATAGTTTTTGGTCTTTCAGAAAAGAGATTCTTAAAATTATGATTTGGCAATTATCAGTTTAGCACTACTTTGGCAATTTGTAGATAGGCCCTACCTACTCTCTAAAGGAAATAACTTTGCAGTAATCAATTCTGGGGCTAGGGTGTGTGGGAGGTGGAACAGTATAATAATTTCCTGGTTCCTGCTCTACTGTTTTCTGCTTCTAAGTTTTTTTTTTATTTCAACTGCGTTTTGTCTTCTAGATTGAATGATCTCTGACTCAAATAAATTTTTGCTAAAACAAAGTTCTTAAATTTTTTTAGGGGGTCACACCCGGCAATGCTCAGGGGTTACTCCTGGCTCTGCCCTCAGAAATTACTCCTGTCAGTGCTCATCTCCATATGAATCCAGGGATCCAACTTGGGTCTAGCTGAATGCAAGGCAAACGCCCTACCCACTGGACTGTCTCTCCAGCCCCACTCTTAATTTTTTTTATATCTTTCAGTTGATTTTTTTTTAAAAAGTGCAGTTTAATTTTTTTAAAGTTTTCTGATATAAAAAGAGGACACAGAAGACACCCAACAACCCTTAGGAGCTAAAAGAAACCAGACATTGTCACATGCATGTGAGTTTTGAACCTTATGCATGATGCTTTTTCTATATCTCAGAAGGTTGCAAGCAAATCCTCTTTGGCTGTAGCTCCACAGCTCTACATTACAAACTGATTCATGATCCAGCCCTTGTCACACTGGCTCCACTATAGCACGTGAGTGAAATTTTAAGACTGAACAAATAGATTGCCTTATTAAAGTTAATCTTGAATTTCAATGATCACACAAGGGAACTTGAAACCTGGATATGCTTACAGATACACTTATAAGATGGCTCAGCCAAACACTCACTGCAAAAGGGAGACAAAATATGATTTTTTCCTGCTTTACATTTTCTGGTGATCCAGATAAGACTTACTCAGACACTCCCCCTGTCGCTGCTCTCTGCATCCTGAGAAAACTTGCAGAAACTAAGAGTGAGAATTCTTATAAAGTCAAATATTTCAGATCCCTGTCTGCAGCAAGTGGTAAAGAGATAAATGCAAATCTTCATTTCTTTCCATCGATTATCAAGCCAAAAATATTTTTTTAAAAAGTTACTGACAATTTTTATTCAGCACTATATAATTTAGTAATACAATTTCTCACATTTTTAAATGGGTGTTGCCATATCACACACCTCTAAAAGCAAATATCCTCACCACAGACATCAATGGACTATTTCTCTTTGGTAACCTCAATTCTGTCATTAGAGTACAACAGTTTCATTTTCACTTTTTCCCTGTCCTTTGCTTCATTTCTATCTATCCTACACATGAGGGAGACTATCCAGTATTTGTGTTTCTTGTGAATTACTACATTGTTTTAGACTAGGGCAGACTTATTTGGTTTGGAGAAATTCTGAGCAAACAAATCCAGCGAAATTCATGTTCTGAAAGAATCAAAAGATGAGGTTTCTAAAAAGGGTAATGGGCAAAACTTATAATAAGTTGATTTAACTTTCTCACTTTTCTTTCTATCCTCTCTCCACTAGCATTTATAAGATCTATGATGTGCTATTCTCCCTTTTTGGTGTAGTTTAAGTGATTTACATGTCAAAACTTCCTTGCACACGTTAGATATATATTCTACTTAGTTATATGTGCTATCTTTTAATGTATTGACTTTAGTTTGATAAGATTTTGTTGAGATGCTTTGAGTACATGTACATCAAGGCATATTTGTTTCTAATTGTGCTTCATTGTTGTCTGTACTCCTTTCCTTGAGAGCAGTCATTCCTCCTTTGCTCAAACCCTCGTCTCTACCCATGTTTTCCGTATCTGCACTTGGTCTTCTTGTAGGTTCTCAGAAGCACTGCCAAATTTCCAGGTGTTGTGCTGCACGGGAGTGCAGGATGAGAGGCCGTCCTAGTTCTAAGTAGCTGAACTGAGGTTTGGGAAAAGCTATTACTGTTGACTCTTAGCCTTTTTTTGTCACTTTCCTGAAACTAAATACAACTACAAAAGAAAAGATTACCCAAATCCAGAACTTGATCCTTTGTTTTTTGACCAAAAACAAGGCATAAACTACTGTCCTCAGGAGGTGCTTTGGAATGAAAAGTTTTGTTTCTCATGTTTCAGGTGTATATGATAGAATACTCAGAACTCTGCCATCTTTCATTATATGAAAATAAACAATGTATTTATAAGTTATATGAATTTAAAGAAAAATGACTGCTTTATTTCAAGTGAACTGTACTAAATGAGTTTTTTTCTGTCATTTGCTCCCTTATTTCTTCTCAAGATTAATTTATAAATTACATTTTCTCAATAAAATTAAAAAGTCTTAGATTTTTTCAATTGTTTGTCTTTAAGGCACATCCAGTGGTCCTCACAAATTATTCCTGGCACTCAGAAATCTCACCTGCTGGTGCTTTGTATACACACATTTAAATGTGTGTATGTATGTGTGTGTTGTGTGTACACACATGTACTTGGAAATATAGATAAATATTTTGGGATATTATTACAATTTTGTATGTAATCTTGGACTAAGTCAAGTAAATATACTCTATAAAGAATCAAACTGAAGAGTGAACTATATTTCCAGATCATGTTTATAATTTAGGAGTACCGTTTCAAGTCAAATGGGAAAATTATATATGTATCTATAAATTTTAAATTGATTTTGAGTATTGTGAATACTGCTTCAAATATGTAAATCAGTACTGCTATTTCACTTTTATATATTCACTTTGCTTTAGGCACATTTAGGAATGCTTTACCAAGATGACAATTGATACATTTTAAACATCACCACATAGCTATTTCAGATGAACATTAACAGGTGGCATTTACATCATGTGTATTTAGACTGTCCAATGATGGCAAATGCAAAGATTCAGATCCAGACCAATAAAAAAAAAGTTTCCTAGACACTTTTCCTGTAATACAACACATCTCCACCTGGAATAAATCCACATATTTTTAAAGTGTAATCAATACCTATCAAAATTTATTAGCATTCTCATTTCCTTATATGCTCCTCCTGTGTTTTGTCCTGCTCTGTTTCTCTTTTTTTGGGAATATTCCTTGGTTTGCAGTGACAGTACCTCAGACTCTTTTTTGTCATTACATGAAATTTACCTCTGTATCTGTCATCTCTATTCACTTTTTTATATTTTATTAAACCACCGTGAGTTATACAATTACAAAGATGTTCATGTTTGGGTTTCAGTTATACAGTGTTCCAGCACCCATCCCTCCACCAGTGCGAATTTCCCACCACCAATGTCCCCAATTCCCCCACCCCAGCCTGCCTCTATGGTGGGTTCTTTATCTCTTTTCTCTCTTTTTCCTCTTTCTTTCTCTCTCTCTCTCTCTCTCTCTCTCTCTGTTTCTACCACAGTCATCCTCCTTGATAAACTGGGTCAGCATTGCTGTATCTTAGGAAGAATGATATAAGGAGTGTTTTTCAGTGTTTTATTTAAATACATACCAAATATACTTATTATTTAGTATTCTAAATAAAATTACACCTACATTTATTTAACACATACTATTTAAATTAAACAAATAAGTATTTCTTTAATTCTTACATTAAAGAAATAAAGAAATAAATATTTATTTAATACTTATTAAAGAAATAAAAAACACTATTTAAATTAAATAAATGAATATTATTAAATAAAAACAAATTAATAATATTTGAATAAATTAAAATACTATTTATATTGATCACTTGATAACTTGATCACTTGAATCCCATTATTCATCTCTTTGCTTGAGTGGGTGCCAGTATCATTTCCATTGGACCCTATCGGCGTGCCAATGTAGCCCAATGACATCTGGTTGATTCAGGAATATGAAGAGCCTCAAACTGTTCCTTCAGGGTCTTGACAAGGAAGTCTGACCATCTTGTGGGTGGGTGGCCACGTGACCTTTTGACATCCCGTGGGATCCAGTCGGTAACAGCTCTAGTCCAGCAGTCATCTGCAAATCGCATTACATGTCCAGCCCATCTGATTTTTTGATGCCTTGGCAAATGAGACAGCATCCCTGATTCTGGAATAGCGACAGAGGTAGGAACTCCGATTCCTTCTCTCACTTGAGTGAGGCGTGATATTCCAAGCATAGCTCTTTCGATTCCTCTCTGGGAGACCCTAAAAAGCATTCTCATCCTGCTTTCATAGGGCCCACGTCTCTGAGGCGTATGTTAATGCAGGGAGAACGGTGGAGTCAAAGAGATGTGCCCGGAGACGGAAGTTCTTTGTCTGTTTAGCTATTTCTAAGATTGCTTTGAAGGCATTCCATGCCATTCTCTTCCTCCTGCGCAGCTCAGGTTTTAGGTCGTTCATCATGTTGACTTCTCGACCTAGGTACACATAGCTGCTGCATTCAGAGATGCCTGTTCCATTGAGAGTGAATGGGGCCTCTGGAACTAGTTCATTTTTCATAAACATAGTTTTCTTGAGATTCAGCTGTAGACCTATCTTTCCACATTCTCGGTTGAAGTCAGCCAGCATTTGTGCCGCTTGGCTAATGTTTGGTGTTATTAGAACGATGTCATCAGTGAAGCTGAGGTGGTGTAGTTGCCGACCATCTATCTTCACTCCCATTCCTTCCCATTCTGATTGTCGAATGATGTTCTGGAGGGTGATGCTGAACAGTTTTGTGAAATGGTATCACCCTGCTGAACCCCTCTTTTGGTATTGATGATCACTTCTTTGTAGAATGGTGAGATCCTGGTGGTGAGTCTGTAATACATCTCATGAAGGATCTTATCAATAAGATATATTGATAAGTTATATAAATAGTAATTTTACACATAGGTTGACTTATACATGTTTGTTTCACGATGATGATAACTGAGTCTTGAAATTTTGATCCCCTTGAGTTTTTTACTTTGTTTATTTTTTAACTCTCATGTCTATGACATGTCATAGAGTAGGTACTCAATAAATATTGAGTGAACAATAATAGTATTTTAGCCCCAAGGAATAACAAAACATGATATTCTTGAAATAATTTCATCTAAAGCACTGCCACTTTTCTCTATCTGTTATACTAAGCAATTGCTCTTTAAAATAAATTAAAGCCTCTTTATGAAAGCACAAGTATAACTACAGAGACAGCTAAGCAGGTTGAGCATGTATGTGCTTTGCAAGGCAGAGTTTTGCTGCTGGGAGTCCTACTATGAGCAACACTGTTAGTGATCCTGGTGCACTGCTGGGTGTGATCATAATAAAAAGGATTAAAAGGAAGAAAAGGAAGAAAGGCATAGAAAACGCTTTTGAATGTTTACTCTTTGTCTTTCACCATTTTTTTTATCCTACAGTAACCACAGGTAGAAATAATGATAATAAGACTGTGGCAGTTATCTTGTAACCCCTGCTCATAGAGTATCAAGCAAATGCAAATGACTTAATGAAAAGTCATTCAAGTAACATGTATCTACAAACTGAAAAATCATTTTATTCAAAAAACGAGGCGAAAATTAAAAAAAAAAACAAGGGGAAACAGAACATTAGCCACTCCTTTTTTTTTTTTTTTGAGAATGATGTAAGGCCAGCTTTGAAATTTAACATGTTCCATTCCAGAGCCCATGGATCACTGGGAATCAGCCAGTCTATCCTGTATATCAGATCACTGTTGTGGGGCTTGGTTTCTAAATTACTCTAGATTTATGTACTTGTAAGGAAAGGACTCTGTATTTGACCCTTGAGTGTTCTACCAGAATAATGGTAATTATATCTGTGCTCCATCCCTGAGAAGAAACTGATTCCTTAATTTCCTAGTCTGTACTGTAGCACACTCCTGACTTTGAGCACCATGTTTTGCAGAAACTTAAAGGATATCTAGCTATAAGTGAGCCCCTGTGAAGATATGTTCAATATTTGTTCATCCTACAAGAATCTGACTGCCTCAATTTTGTCATGTTGCATGCTATGGAATAATATTTAACGAGGCCTTGAATTAACATTCACTTTGAAGCTTTACCAAGCAATCTGGCTCAGTCAAAATGGCCTAATCCCAGAATATTTCATTTTTTCTTAGCAATATATTTTTAAAGTATAACATACACACAGACACACACAAATAAATGCACACACACATGCACCATAAGACTAAAAGAAAAGTGCACCTCACCTATGCATGCTTGCCAAAATTCAACCTTTGGTTTCTCATTCTCTTTACCAACAGTCTGTGCAGCCAGACTAATAACAAATTTCAAATAAATTCCATAAAAACATATATTTGCCAGTTTTGATATAGTGTGCACATAGTTGGAAAAGTATATTCTCTTTATTGTTAGCTTGCTTTAATATTCCTACTTAATGTTAAATAACAGGATAAAAATTGGCTCAGTTCTGAATAACATTATAAGTCCAGTTAAGTGGCTGATTATTTCACATTGTTCTGTCTTGTCTCGCTCCAACTTGCATTTCACAAGTTGTGTTTAGGGCAGTTCCAATATCTAGAAACTCAAACAGGAAGCATCTGGGGATTCTCTATTTTGAAGTGAGAATGGGTCAGAAACAGCCCAAAGAAATGAGAATTGAAAAAATAAATTCCTCTTCCAACTCAAATTTGATGGTGTCTTCAAATATTTCAAGAATATCCATCAAACTGAATGTAAAGCTGCATGTAAAAGAGGAAATAAAACATTCTAAAACTAGTAGGTGTAAAACACTCACATATTTAACACTTTATTTACATTATACATTTCAAATATTCTAATAGGAATCTGACTTCATTGTATCAATTTTTATCAATTTTTATCAACCTCAGTGAGGTTGCATTTTGCCCTATGTCCCTTTTATAATCATTTCTGCTAAGGCATGGGTATGTTCAATACTATGGAAAGGCCCTCAAGAACCTGGTTTGAAGACTGTAGTTCTGGGATCCTCTGATTACAGGGTCCTCAAACCATGTTCTTAATATCAGGAGAGCAATTTTTCAAGGACAACAATTGTCAGACAACTTTTGCACACAGTTATCTTCAACTTTGGTCTCTTGAAAATACCTAATGATTTCTGAGTAACTGAAGTCTCCTACTCTCTCCATTTAATTTGAAAAAAGACATGAGTCCTAAGACAATGATTAAATAAAGCAATACTATATGAGTCCAAATGAGTCCTGTGTAATCAGTTCTGGAAAGTATGCCAAGCAAATTATAAATATGTATTTGAATATAGTTTAAAAATGAAGATATTTATCAAAAATCTGTTTAAATAAATACAGTTTAAAAATAGGTACCTAAATAAAATTAAAATTCATATATAAACAAAGGGCTAAGCAATAGCAGAGGAGTTAAGACACTTGCCTGCATGTTGCTAAACCAGGACTGATCCCTGGCACTATGTATGGTGTTCGTGAGCACTGCCAGGAGTTGTCGAGTGCATAGAACCAGGATTAAGCCCTGGAGACTGTTGGTTCTGGCACAAGAATACCAATTACATATTATATAAGTAATATTTTTACACATATATGTTTATATATGCATACACACATATATATAAACATGTTATTTTTTTATATACGGTACTTTAAAAAATAACATATGATGAATTAACTGCCATTAAATGTATTTATAATATAAGATGGTCAATTAACACAATAAAGTCTAATAAAATTTTAAGCAGCATAAAAAATTTATAAATGAAAGTTGTAATCTATTAAAATCATAGATATAAATACAATACTGATTTAAGGATTGACTTTTTACTAAGATTCATCATCTGTAAGATATTTCAGTGCATTTTCTTTAATATCAGTTAGTATAGAATATAAAATGATATATGCATGAATAAGAAATATTTTGTCATTTACTCAGAAAGTCATTCAAACTTTTGATTAAGAATCACTTTCTAGTGCTAATACCAACCTAGAACTGAGCATTAAATACAGGCAAAAAGATACACCTGACAACTTTTTAATGTATGTACTGTAATCCACAATGTGGAAGGGAAGGAAAAAAAGAAAGAAGGAAAAAAGAAAGTACCATATATAAAAGAAAAAAGAAAGAGATAGAGAGAAAGGGAAAGGAATAAAGAACCTGCCATGGAGGCAGGCTAGGGGACGGGGAGGGAACCGGGGACATTGGTGGTGGGAAATGGGCACTGTTGGAGGGATAGGTGCTAAACATTGTATGATCGAAACCCAAATATGATCATCTTATGAACATCTTTGTAATTGAATATCTCATGGTGGTATAATAAAATACTTAAAAAAAGAATTACTTTCTATGTGGAGGGATACAACTGTTTAGCCATTTAACTCAAAATATACTTGAGTATCCATTATACTTAAAATGAAATCACATAGCTATGCATTTGAAGAATAAGAAATATTCAGTGCTTCAGAGATAAAAACATTAGGTAACTTAAGTGGCAATATATTTCATAAGAAGAGAACTTCTAAGAGACAGACAGCTTGGTGGATTAAGTGCAAATCCTGTAATCACCAGGTTGTTCCCTGACACTAGAAGGCCTTCTGAACAATACTCTCTATGACCCCAGAAACCTACATCAATCCAAAAAATCAAAATAAAATAGAATACCTGTAACAAATAGATATTTAAAAGTATCATGAGGCGTCCCGGAGGGATGGCGGGTTCTAGCCCTAGCCTACCACCCCAGCAGAGCCTTGTAGGAAGCCAGAGGAACCCCCTACGCCATGAGGGCTGCTATTTTCCACATCCGGACTCCCCTCACGTCAGAACTCCACCCAGCAGAAGAGCCGATTGCAGCCCTTCTCGGCCCTGTGGTTCATCTATAAATGCTCGAGTCTTGAGTTGACTAGAAGAGTATCCCACCTGCATGACAAAGCCTGGCAAGCTACCCGTGTCATATTTGACATGCCAAATACCAGTAACAATTATAGATCTCATTCCCATGACTTGATGGAATGGTTTGAGGCTCTTTATGTTCCTGGAGTGGGCAGATGCCCTTGGGCTATCTCACATGTAACAGGACATATTGAGATGTTACTGGTGCCCACTCGAGTAATCAATGATCTACGGAAGTCAATGATCAAGAAGTACAAAATATAGCTTTAGAAAAATAGAACTAATCAGGAGAACAAAGAAAATAACATATCCTCTGATTTCACACTCTCCCTAAAACCTGCCACATGTTTTCTGGTTTCCCAGCATAAGCAACATATGTGTGATTCCCACCCTCCCTAAGGCCCAAAGAGCAGGACTAGCCTGGGCCTCTTACCAGCATAGACTTCAAAGTCTATGCTAAACACTTTCTGGGGTTTAAGTCTGTGCTCTGCCCCTGCCTTACACTATCTGTGAGGAACACCTCCTTGGGTGGGAGGAAACACCCCATTTCCATTAAAGAGGAGAAAACAGAGTCTCTGAGAACCAATTATACCTCAGGAGACTCTGTGTGTCTGTGGGGACTGACTGGGATCCCCAAGACCAGACCGCTCACCCCTCGGGTTTTCCTAGTTTTCCTAGTAAGCTGAGGAAAATGGAGGGTAGGGAAGTTAAAGCAGGTGACTCCAAAAAGCATCTATGAGCACAATTGCTTTCCTAATAAGCTGAGGGATATAGTGGGTAGGGAAGTTAAAGCAGGTGACTCCAAAAAGCATCTATCAACACAATTGTTCACTCTTGGAGAAAGGACCCAGGAAAGCATTCTTTGGGTACCAGACCCACCCTGGAATCCTGGTGGTCTGAGGCAGGCAGATACTTCTGACGGGTTCTTGTGCTTAGTTCAAGAAGTCTGAACTAATCAGTCTGCAGGCTAGCAAAATTCCTGCTCTCAATTTCTAAGGAATTGGAATCCATTACAAAGTCTGTGGGGCAGTGAGTCTGTGGGTCCTGGTTGAGCACAGACAGAGCCATGACAGCACATGGCAGAGACCAGAACAACTCCAACTCTAATTTTCAGAAGAGGACACAAAAGGTCTGAAAATGCAGTGATGAAGGTCTTGTCCGAGATCCCATGACAGAAATGTGAGTCTAACCAATGTCTGTAGAGATCTTGAGAGCAACATCTTCAACAGTTCCTCTAGCAGCTAAGGGTAAAATACACCATTACCCACTAAGCTAAACTATAAGCTCAAAGGCCAGAGTGAACAAAAGTGTCCTTAAAGATGTCTAAAGATTCCTGAAGTGCCTCACTGTCCTCATTCCCATCTGTCCTGCCCTTCAGGGTAACTTGTTAATGTTACGATTCACTAATCGATTATTGAAATGGTAAAATTGGTTAGTTTTGTCATAGGATGTTTATTCTAACAATAAAATGTTATAAACACAAGAAAAACCTAACATAACCTTATTTTTTATACCTTCTCTCAGAATTCCAGATCCCCCTTTTACATCACTATCACTATCACTACCACTATCACTATCACTATCACTATCACTATCACTATCACTATCACTATCACTATCACTATCACTATCACTATCACCATCACTATCACTATCACTATCTTCCCATTAATCATCTATTTGCTAGAGCGGGCACCAGCAATATCTCCATATGTTTTGTCTCATGTTAGTAGAACCCAAAGGCATCTGCTTGCTCCAGGAACATAAAGAGCCTCAAACCATTATATTAGGTCACGGAAATGACCTAATATAAATGTTACTGGTATTTGGCATGTCAAACACTACACGAGCAGCTTGCCAGGCTTGCCGTGTGGGTGGCATACTGTTGTAGTCACCTTTAAATAAAGCATTTATTGATGAACTGTGCAGACGCTAGCAACCGCGCGAGCAGGGTTGTGATAGTCTGGTCTGCTGGGTGGAGTTGTGAGGAGAGGGAAGTCCGGATGTGGAAAATGGCGGGCCCCATGGAGTAGGGGAGGGTGGTCTGGCTTGTTGTGAGGCTCTGCTGGGGTGGCAGGACAGGGCTAGAACCCGCCATGCCTCCCAGGTGCCTCATGAGCAGCTGGGCACAGGGAGAGCAAGTAGCAGCTCTGCCCCATGTCTGAGAGTCTCTGGTTCCTTTTTACATCATCTCCAGGAAAATATTGCCTTATAAATCAATCAAATACAAATAATTAAGAACACAATGTATCAGCATTAGAAAAATCTCATTTATTTTCAATATTGTAGAACCAATAGTTCCCCAATCCTTCAAAGATCCCAGTGTAAGACAGATCCTTTTAGTTGTTCAGGAATTGCTTGAAATCTGATGAATTCTTAGCTCTATTGAACCTTTATTAGTGAGAGGGCTCCAAAAACATACTTTGGTCAACCTTGTGGACTCCTTGAACAGGATTCTCGTATCACCAGCATATTTTTTTCCTCTAACCAAGGCCATAGTGTCTGTCTTATATATATATATATATATATATATATATATATATATATATATATATATATATATATATATACATATATATACATATATATATATATATAATATTATACATATATATATGTAGAGTGGGTGGAGTTATGATGAGAGGAAAGTCGGGCATGGAAAATGGGACTCACAAAGGAGTGGGGGGTCATCTGGCTTGTTGTGAGGCTCTGGCTCTGCTGGGGTGGCGGGCCAGGTCTAGAACCCACCTTGCCTCCCTGGTGCCTAATGAGCCGCTGGGCACAGGGAGAGCAAGTAGCAGCTCTGTCCCATGCCTGTGAGTCTCTACCCAGTATACCACCCTATCACAGCCCGGATCAATGACACCCACTCTGCAGCAGTTTTTCTTCAATCCGGCCCGGGTATGCTGATCCAGAGACTCTCAGACATGGGGCAGAGTTGCAACTTGCTCTCCCTGTGCCCAGCTGCTCATGAGGCACCCAGGAGGTATGGCAGGTTCTCGTCCTGGCCTTCCACCCCAGCAGAGCCTCAGAACAAGCCTGACAACCCCCCACCATGGGGGCCACCATTTTCCACATCCAGACTTCCCTCTTGTCAGAACTCCACCCAGCAGACCAACCTATCACAGCCAGGTTTATGAGGCTCCCACGTTCATCAATAAATGCTTTATTTAGAGGTGACTACAAGAGTATGCCACCAACACGGCAAGCCTGCCAAGCTGCTCATGTCATATTTGATATGCCATATACCAGTAACAATTATATTAGGTCATTCCTGTGACCTAATATAATGAATTGAGGCTCTTTATGTTCCTGGAGCAAGCAGATGCCCTTGGGCTCTTCTAGCATAAGACAGGACAGATGACAGATGGAGATATTACTGGTGCCTGCTCTAGCAAATAGATGATGAACGGGAAGATAGTGATTTATATATATATATATATATATATATATACATATATACATATATATACACATATGCATGATATATACATGTATATATACATGTATATATATCATAGATATCTGATATATATCTGATACATATATGATATATATATACACACATATATATAAATGCTTGGGTATGCCACAGACGGCAACTGAGGCCTATGAGCTGTTTATTTATTTATCTATTTTTGATTTTTTGGTTTTGGGGGTCACATCTGGCAATGCTCAGGGGTTACTCCTGGATCTACACTCAGGAATTACTCCTGGTGGTGCACAAGTGATCATATGGGATGCCGAGGATCAAACCCGGGTCCACTGAGTGCCATGCAAACACCTTACCTGCTGTACTATCGCTTCTGCCTCAATGGCCATAGTGTCTTGAATCTGTTAAGCTGGTTGACTACAAATTACCAGGAGTGATCCCAAAAGTGATTCTTTGAGCACTGCTTGTGTGCCCTTTGGTAAGATAAATGGAATCCATTTATCTTACCATTCTTAGGCAAAACATTCATCTGGTATGATTTCTGCAGGGGAAAAATGAGGTTGTTGACAGAACTGCTTATTTTATGAAGACTTTAGGAGAGAACGTTTTCCTTAGTGGGCATCAGAGTATCCTGAGGACTCATTGATGCAAAAATTACTCCCCTAGTTCCCTTACAAATTCTGCTTTTAAACTGTTTCAATTATTCTGCTACAACCAAGTTTCTAAAACATTATTATATTCACATGTAACTGGTATTTAGATATTAATAAGACATTTGGCAATTTTATCACACTAAATTTGGGGGTGTATCTTTTTTATTTATTTATTTATTTTTGCTTTTTGGTTCACAACCAGCAATGCTCAGGGGTTATTCCTTAATCTTTGCTCAGGAATTACTACTGGCGGTGCTTGGGTGACCATATAGGATGCCGGAGATTGAACCCCGATCAACTCCGTTCAAGGCAAATGCTCTACCCACAGTGCTTTAGCTCCAGCCCCTGGAGGGTGGATCTTATATATGTTTTCTTCATAAAGTATATCTCAGTTAGGGCTAACATCTAAGTGCCCAATACTGACTATGCCTAGTGGTCCTCAATAAATGACCAGTTAACAAAAGTATGAACAGTTACAAACAATATAATCAAACATAGCTCTATATCCTTCACTAACTCAACTGCTCATGACCCTTAAAGGCACCTTTTACTCAGTAGAAGAGAAAGCAAGGGACTCAGGGAATCAGAAGGTAGACTGAAAACCCTGAGTTTTATTAGAAGGAAGTGCCAAGTGAGGGAAGGAAGCTTCGAGTAGATTCCTGTATAGGAAAGGGCAGAACCTAGGGGGTCATCTATATATCAGGAGGTAGTTGATGTATGGTGTTAAACTGAACTGGATTTCAACTGTGGAACATACTCTGCTTTCCTAGGAAGACTATTAGTGAACAAGTAAGTGATGCAGTTTGAAAGCACATTATTTCCCCAAAGTATCCAACCCTGAGCTTCTGTACATGCTCAGTAGGGACACAGCTCTCTCTCTCTCTCTCTCTCTCTCTCTCTCTCTGGGATATTAAGATGCTGTCTTAGACAGCAGACCTCTATCACTCCTAAACCAATCTTTCCACATTTCTTACTGTTTTTCACTTTCAACTGTTCCCTTCCTACCCCCAATATTTTAATTGCCATCTGTCACTCTTTATCTGGTTGTTATCGGTCTCCCTCCCTCTTCCTTCATCTGGACCTTTTATGCAACTCATTTGTAACATTATCTATCTATCTATCTATCTATCTATCTATCTATCTATCTATCTATCTATCTATCTATCTATCTATCTATCTATCTATCTATCTATCTATCTATCTATCTATCTATCTATATCTATCTATCTATCTATCTATCTATCTATCTATCTATCTATCTATCTATCTATCTATCTATCTATCTATCTATCTATCTATCTATCTATCTATCTATCTATCTATCTATCTATCTATCCATCCATCCATCCATCCATCCATCCATCCATCTATCTATCAATCTATCCATCCATCCATCTCTCTATCTCTCTCTATCTATCTATCTATCTATCTATCTGTCTATCTGTCTATCTGTCTATCTGTCTGTCTGTCTATCTCATCTATCTGTCTGTCTATCTATCTGTCTGTCTGTCTGTGTGTCTGTCTGTGTGTTTGTCTATCTATCTGTCTGTTTGTCTATCTGTCTATCTGTCTATCTATCTGTCTATCTGTCTTTCTGTCTGTCTATCTGTCTGTTTGTCTATCTGTTTGCCTGTCTATCTGTCTATCTGTCTGTCTGTCTATCTGTCTGTCTGTCTCTCTGCCTGTCTGTCTATCTATCTGTCTATCTGTTTTTCTATCTGTCTGTCTGTCTATCTGTCTGTCTATCTTCTGTCTGTCTATATATCTGTCTGTTGTCTATCTGTCTGTCTGTAGTCTGTCTGTCTGTCTATATGTCTGTCTATTTGTTTATTATACCACCATGAGATATACAATTGCAAAGGTGTTCATAATTGGCTCTCCATCATACAGTGTTCCAGCACCCATCCCTCCACCAGTGCCCTGTTCCCATAACACTTCCTCCCACCCTCCCTACTTGCCTCTATCTCAGGCCCCTTTTCTTTCTCTCTCTCTCTCTCTCTCTCTCTCTTCATCTATGCCTCTGTATTTCTCTCTCTCTTCTCTTACACTTTATGGATTGCCCTACAGATATTTATGGTTTAACATGTAAGTATCTATGTTTACATTAAATGGTGAGTTCTATTCTTATATTACCATTCCCCATTCCCTATCAATCACTCCAGTTTGTTCCTTTGTAACATTAATTCCTGTTGGTCTGGAGTAGATTCTATAGCTATAGGTCTGCCTTCTTTCCCCTTTAACATGGCAGTATTTCTTTTTTCTCTTTTTTCTATGATCCACTGGTTCTGGGTACTGTTCTTCCTTGCTTCTTTTGGCCATTTTTAATCCATTGAAAGGGTCTCTGCTAAAGACTGGAAAGCAAACATCTGATCGTATTGTACTAAGTTAATGTATGAACTGGAATGTATTATGAGCTTCACAACAAAGATTAGAAAAGTGGGTGCTTTTCACTGAGCTTAGGTAGGGTGTACAAGGAAGAGGTGGCTCTGGAAAGCCTATCTCATCCTCAAAGATTTATTGGACTATTTATTTATTTTATTATTTCTCTCTACACCTGGCAGTGCTCAAGACTTTTGTCTCAGAGCTCAGTGATCACTCTTGACAGTGCTCAAGGAACCATATGTAGTACCAGTAACCAGGACAGAATTGGGATTGCCCACAACAAGGCACACTCCTTAACCCATATGCTATTTCTCATCCCTCCCCCCACAAATTTGAGAATCTCATCTCCATTCTCTTTTTGGTTTCCCTGAATTTCTGGAGTATACCAAATCTAAACTTTCATCATCATAATATATATACCAATTGCTGCATGTTAAGAAAGAAAAGGATGAAAAGTTAAATGTGACAGAATTTTAATATTCAAAAAGTATGCATTTTGAAAAAATGTTGAAATAAAACCAGCAAGTCAAAAAATATGAGAGCTGTGTGACACTAGGAAGTTTTTATGGTAACTCTTACTCACTCACCAGCCCTGGGTTTGTTTTTATAAAGTTAACCATAAAGTTAACTTTATGAAAAATGAAAAATACAAAAACAAGGACCAGACAGAATAGGATTAAGGTTCTTCATGTCTGGCCTCAAGTCCCAGTTAGATTCTTGGCACCACATATGTCCACTGACCACTGTCTACATGCAATGCCTATATACCTGAGTATAGAGCCAAGTGCATTGGAGAGTGTGGCTCTAACATGCCTCCTCCAAAAGTAAAAAGGGAGACAAATATGAAAAAATGCCCTAAAGTCAAAGTGAAGATGGTAGTGAAGGGTTTAGGGTTTGAAAGCTCTTTGGGCCTGTTTTTGATTTACTGGGCAGCATTATTTCCTGAACACAGATGTTAAACCAGCTTTTTGCCTTTTAAATAAACATGAAATAGTGTTCTTGATTTGGCTACATTTCAGTGCAAATCTTTAAAGGAAAAGGGATTCATCTGAAGGAAAATTAATTACTTTAAGTTAATAGCTTAAATCAATTGCAATTGAATACAGAGTTATTAGCTTGAATTTATAGCTGGAGAGGAGTCAACCTGACTTCCCTGTACTTGGTTCAAAAAATGCTTTCAACTTGGGATGGCTGTTCTCAAATTGTGATGTTCTTTATAAACTAGTAGTAGATTTTTAAGAACTCTAGTGCTCAGACTTCACCCTGAACCAAATCACTCTCTCAGGAAGGAACACATCTTTAAAACTCCACTGTGCATCTAACTTTGAAATCTGTGTGTCAAACTTTGCAATTTGATCATGTGGAGGCTTCAACGCACCTTCACACTTGTAGTCCACACAGAAATTTTCAATGTAATTAGTTTGTTTTTTACCTGGGGTTTTTCAAAAATTCCCAAATGATTCCAATATGTGGCCAGATCTAAGAGCCACTGCTAAAAAGTCTTGCTACCTGAAGCAAGTTGGTGGATATCACCTGAGACCTACTTCCAGAGGCAGATACTTGGGCCACATGCCAGACCTATCAATTCGACCTCTGAAAATCAAACATATCCTTGGATAATTAAATGAAGATTACTATTAATGAAGAAAATGAATTATTCTTTCAGAGTACTTTGTCAAAATACAAAGATTTTCATTGGAGAGCTATTTTTTTATAGGGACCACTCATGGTGCTGGGGTGGAGAGGCTATGGTCCATCCCCTGAAATGCTTGAGGGCCTGAGAGTTTGGTGCTCAGATACAGTTGGGCTCAGGGCCTACTGGGACTTCATTCCTGGGAGGAATGCTATGCAATGCAAGGGATCAAACTTGGAACCTCACAGTGAGCACTTGCTCTACCATTAGTTCTATATCACCAGGTCCCTTGTGGGTAATGAAATCAAAAGTATATCTTTGTCTTCAAATAAGATTCAGGAAACAGTATGAAGACGTCTACATAATTATATATTAGCATTCTCTATGTGAAAGTTACTATACATGTGCCCACTTGCATCTCTTCTTTTCATATTTAGCTCAGCTTGTGTTCACAGGAAAAAAATCTCTTAGCAGCATTGCCATTTAGAACTCCTGGTGCCACAGCTAAGTGTGGGGTCTCAGACATACCATAACTCAGTGTGTGTAAGCAATGCAACCAAATATATGACCATTGCAACAACAAAATCTGGACCTATTGCACAACTGATCAACTGAACTATTAGTTAGTCCCAAGACCACACAAACAAGATGAGAGAGAATTTACTCCAACAATGCCAGGACTTGAAAGAACATGCCCTTAACCATTGGGTCAAACTTCTAGCATGTGTGCCAGACCTTCAATGTGGTCTGCAGATGGACCAAGATGTGGAATTTCTCAGTCCTTCCTCAGTCTAGCAGGCCATGGGATAGCCAGTTACTAGAAATATATATATATATATATATATATATATATAATTTATGTATCGGAGACCAACTACTAGAAATATATATATATATATATATATATCTATATATATAGATATATTTATATATAGACATAGATATATATATAATATCTATATATATATAGATATATTTCAAGTAGCTGGTTCATAGAAATATATCTATGTTTATAGATATATTTCCAGTAAGCTGGTTCATATATATGTGTGTGATCAGATAATTATGTTTATTGAACCTAGATTATATATATATGTATATGATATATATTATATATGTGTGTATGTATATGTATTTATGTTACCCTATATTTTGAGTTATACTTCTGCTCAATGTTGACAGAAGGGAATCTGCTGTGTCTCTGGGGCTTGCTCCAGATCCACTTCCTTTTTTTTCTTTCATTTTTTTCTTTGACTTTTTGGGACACACCCAGTGATGCTCAGGGGTCATTCCTGGTTCTGCACTTAGGAATTGCTTCTGCTGGTCCTTGGGAGACCATATGGGATGCAGGGGATAGAATCCAGGTTGGTCATGTGCAAGTTAAAAGCTCTAACCACTGCGCTATTGCTCTGGACCCCAAATTAGTTTCTTAAAGTGAACATGGGTCCTGTATCCACTTGCATGCCTTCCCTCACTAAGCAATGGTTCTCTACTGTGGTCCCCAGACCAGAAGCAACAGCATCATTGAGAGATTATAGGAAACAAAATTCAAGTACCACTTTTGCAATTCCTATGACACACTGTCTTTGCCCTTGGTTGAAAAACCAATACTCTAAGGCCATTTTCCCCATGTTCTTGCCAAGTCACTTTCTCAGACTTATGAGTTTGAGAGTCTGCTAGCAGCTCAGGTTCTCTGCAAAGACATTCTTCATCAGGGCTTCGTATTTTTTAACTAGGCTGAAATTTACAACCAGATAATAACTGTAGGAAGGCAGTATGATGCCTTAGAAAAGTGAAAGCAAATAAGGATAACATTAAATATCAAACACACTTTCTATGTCTTCATCCCGTTTACTGCTGGGGAAACAAACACTTGTTCATCATACAGGGAAAGAGGACAAGCACCTCCTGAGAACGACTCCATACCAAGCATCAGTCAGACAGTAGTCACATATTTTACTTATCTCATGTAAATCACAGATAGTGGTCAATGGTAAAGGCACTAACACTCAAGAGTTGAAGAGACCATGGAATGATGGGATTATAGAACTCTCCTGGGTTTCTGAAATAGATGCTTCTAAGGAGGGGCCTATCTCAGTAATTACCTTGTGCTCTATGTTCTAACTGAGCTCAAACCACTGGACTAGATTTGCCACTGATGAGGAGACAACTCAAGGGGCTGGCATATGCTTGGTAGGCATAATCCCCAATTACCATTGGCAGTAACCGCCAAAAGTAATGACCCAAACTAGAATGAAAAACTAAACAAAAAGCTGTGTTCTGGGGGCCAAGAGATAGTGCAGCATTTATGGTGTTTGACTCCTCATGCTTGGTCAATCTAGGTTCATTCCCCAACATCCCATATGGTCCCTTGAGACTTTCCAGATGTGATCCCTGACTGCAGATCCGGTGTAAGCCCTGAGCACCAATGGGTATGGTCCCCAAACCAAATTTTATACATAAATAAAAAGTAACATTCTGTTAGACGTTTAGTTCAGCAGCAGCATGCTTGTCTTGTATGCATAGGGCCTTGGTTTCCAGCATGACTTTATCTGAGGTGAAATAAAAAATAAATACTGTGTTTGATCAGATAATATGATTAATGCACCTACTTAGATTATATGGAGTATAAATAGTAATTTATTGCATTTTTATCCAACCTTTTTAATCTCAATTTCAAGGAAGAGAAATATTTTTAATTTACTTTTTATTGAATCATAATGTAATAGACCATTGCAAAGCTTTTATGATTGGATTTCAGTTGCACAGTGTTCCAACACCCATCCCTACACCAGTGCATATTTCCCAAAAAACATTGTGCAGTTTCCCTCTCAACAACCCCCCCAAAACCTACCTCTATGGTTTCTTCTCTTTCTCACTTTCTCTCTCCTTTTGTGCATTGTGTTTTGTAAAACAAAACTTAAGAGTTATCATGCATATTCCTTTACCAACTTACAATACTCAATTCTAGTCGAATGTTACTATTTCCAACTATTATTGTCAAATTGGTCCCAGTTCTATCTTCCCTACTCTCTGCTCCCCACACATTTTTGTGGTAGATTCCAACTCTTGATAAGTCCTCCTGACCTGTTTTGTCTGACCTTGGATAGTAGTCTCATACTATTTTTTGGGTATCTCATGAATGAATGCAGTCATTGTATATCTGTCATTTTTCCTTCTGCCTAATTCCACTCAGCATAATAATAAGCATGTCCATACACTTATAGTTAAATTTCATGACTTCATAATTCCTAAAAGTTGCATGGTATTCCATTGTGTAGGTTTGAATATGTGCCAATTTCTGTGGTATAAAGTGGTATCTCATTGTTGTTTTGATTTGCATCTCTCTGATGATTAGTGATGATGAGCATTTTTTCATATGTTTTTTGGCCATTCAAATTTCTTCCTTGCTGAAGTTTCTGTTCATTTCATCTCCCCATTTTTTGATGGGGATGTTTGTTTTCTTCTCGAAAAGTTCTACCAGTGCCTGATATATCCTGGATATTAACCCCTTATCAGATGGGTATTGGGTGAATATTCTTTCCCATTCAGTAACAGAAATATTCTTAAAGCACTTAGTGCTCAACTTGGAAGAATATATTTCACAGCTTTTAGTACAAACTTATGTTTTTTATCTCTTATTTTTCTTATATTATAAGAAAAGAGTTATTAAATGTTTATTTTTCATTTCTCGTTGAATATTTGGTCTTAACAATGAGTATTTTAGGCAAGGTTTACATACAAATAAAACATATTGCATTTGGGGCAGGAGAGATAGAACAGTGGGGGAGGATGTTAGCCTTGCATGCGGCCCACCTGAGTTTGATCCCAGCATTCCATGTGTTACCCCTAGTACCTCCAGGAGTAATTCATGAGTGCAGAGCCAGGAGTAACCCTTGAGCATTGCTGGGTGTGACCCAGAAAGCAAAAAAAAAAAAAAAAATAGTTGCATTTTGGTAAAAGATTAACTCCATTAGAACTATTGTAGGAAACAGTAAGGTCAGAAACAGAGTTTAGAAATTGATCATGGAGATTAAATCAGCTTTCAATTCTGAGATTACCCACTGTTTGAGAATCACATTACTGGGGAATTTCTCATTAAAATAAAAGTCTTTTTTGATCGATAGTAACATACTAAATTTCACAACGACCACTTCCATACTCTGATTAGATTCAATGGAGGGGAAAAGGCACTTAAGATGTGGAAAACAATTATCAGCAAAGGCCAATTATGTCAGTAATAGAACAGCCATTCTGTTATGAGAAGAGTAATACTCCACTTCCCAGCCTTTTCCAAAGTATGTAATCAGGATAGATTTCCCATTTAAAGATATATTCACACAACTGTCTAGTTTCCCATTTAAAGATATATTCACACAACTGTCTCGTTTGCCAAGGCTTCAAAATCAGATGGGCTGGACATGTAATGCGATTTGGAGACAACCGCTGGACTAGAGCCATTACCGACTGGATCCCACGGGATGTCAAAAGATCACGTGGCCGCCCACCTACAAGATGGTCAGACTTCCTTGTTAAGACCCTGAAGGAACAGTTTGAGGCTCTTCATATTCCTGAATCAACCAGATGCCATTGGGCTACATTGGCACGTGATAGGGTCCAATGGAAATGTTACTGGCGCCCGCTCGAGCAAATCTATGAATAACGGGATTCAAGTGATCAAGTGATCACACAACTAACTGTATGCATACACTTTGTTCTCTGACAGAACACAGCCCAATCTCACTGATATCTGAGAATGCATATTCCAAGAAGGTGCAGTTCACACCACCAGGCCACAGGTTTGCCAGTTCTTGTGTTTAACCCTACTTGAAGAAGAGCATAGGAGATCATGGAAGTCAACACATAGAGAGGCAAATCCACACTAGGACTCAGGAGCCAGCAGGAGGAATCTTGTGGAAACGAGATACATTTTGTAACTGAACAGCTTTCTATTTATTAAGTGATACAATAGAAATAGAATGGGAGAAGATAGCATGTAATACTTTAAACATACTGCAGAAAGAAGATAAATGGAGGCATAAGGTTTTATCCTCAAATTCTCTAGGTTCATTTTTTTTCCCCATTTACAACCACAAGGGAGAATAAAAGTGAAAAAGAAATCAATTTTGTTTCTTCTGTTTTGTCCCCCAGGTAAGGGTAGGGCTCTTGTTTGCTTTAAGACCTTTTGTGGTGTGACTAGTATGGCATCATCCAGTCACAGAGAGCCCAGGACACCAAACTATGCTACTTGCTTGAAAAGGAACCAGCAGATTTCTTTTCTTTTTGTATTTACTAAAGTATAAAACTCTTTTTAGACAATAGAACACATGTTTGTGTTAATTATGGAAGATGGGTTCAGAAAGCAAATCATCTAATCCACTCAATTTACTGCACTTAGAGCTTCCCTAGCTACAGAGGCTCTCAGGCTGACAAAAGAAATTGAGAACATGCAAACAGGACCTCATTGTGACCAGGAAATGAAAGGGTGTAGATAAAAAGTTTAAAAAAGTGGGAGGGGTGAATTAAAATGGTAGCCTCTTCAATATGATCAAGTTTGTCTTTGCAGGAGTTCAGTGTGGTCTTGTTCATCAAAGTAATTCAGAATTGTTCTTTGTTTTCACGGTTGTTTGAAATTTTGGTTAGTTTCCAGGGATGTTAGCAATTCTGAAGGCAGCTTGTACTTATATCATTTTTTCCATTAAAAATGAATAAATGTTGAAGCAGAAAGATCAGGAAATTTGACTTGATTCATTCACATAATTTTGGATCACCACTTCCTTTAATTCAAGCCCTCTTTTTTTACTATACCCTGCCCTTCTCCTGGTCACAATGTGCCCTCACCCCATATACTTGTAAGCAAGCAAGCATGAGAAATGCCATTTGTCCTCACAAATTCATTTTTTGTAATGTCTTTTTTTCTTTTTTTTGGGTCACACCTGACAATACTCAGAGGTTACTCCTGGCTCTATGCTTAGAAATTACTCCTGGTGGTGCTTAAGGCACCATTTGGGATGTGAGGGATTGAGTCCAAGTTGGCTATGTGCAAGGCAAACACCCTACCTGCTGTACTATCACTCCAGCTCTTCTGATGTCTTTTGCCCTGGCCCTAAATCACCAGAGATAGTCTCTGTGTTTGATGTTGAACAAGGTTGAGTTAAAGATGGAGTGCAAGGAAGAAAAACAGCAGACCACATGCATATCTAACACTCCTCATGTCTAAGGGCTCCTCAATTGAGTCAACAAAAAATAAATCCCTAGAAATACTCTTGAAGGGTACCATGAAGACTCCCGAGGAGGACTATCTCACTGTATCAAAAAGTACAAGCCAGCGTCCTTCAAGGAGCTTTAACAGACAACAGTCAGAGAAGTCTTGATACTCAATTTTCTACTCAGCTTAAACTTCTAACATTTCAGCCAACCTGATAGAAAGAAACAACAACAATCTGAGTGAGCACCAGCATGAGCCTCCCTGCCTTCTCAGTTTACTAGTCCATGATAAATTTTTTTCACACATAACGCTTTTCTTTCTACTACCTGGCCTTTAGAGACACAATCCCCTGATCTTCGGTTCTCAGGGTAGAGGCATTGCTGCTTGAAACCCCTTGTTCACACTTGCTGTTCCCATTAAAGAAACAGATTAGCTCTGAAAGAGCCAGACGCTGGTTGGTCTCTTTACAAAGGCGTAGGATACTCCCAGTCAGGAAAGCTTCTGTTTCCCAGTAATATCAGGGAGTAGGACAGGATCCCTTTTGCCCAGGGCATCAGCAGCGTGTGACAGGATAAAAAATAGCGAATCCAGCAAAGTTCCAAAAGGTTTTTGCTACAAAGGTTCTGGCATTACAATTCAATATCAGGAAAACCCAAAACTTCAGTTCCTAGTTGGACCCAGGCCACATGTTTAGGTCAGGATCCTTAAGCCAAGATGGCCATTGCAACTGGAATCTTGTGTTTGGGCTCAAATAGGCAGAAAGGGATCCAAACTGCAGAGAGCGTAGCCAGCAGAAAATGGAGCCAGGAGATTGCAGAGCTTACAGAGAGTGATAGGAAAAATTGACTTCTTTTATGTCTCTCAGATCCTGACCAGCTCTCAACAATGGGTTTTAGTTAAGTCCAATTCTATCAGGTTCCGATTTGCTTCCCCAAGCCAGCTCACCAGACTAGGCTGTTCAAATGTTAATTTTCCAGAGTACGGTCTTGCTTACTGTTTGCCTGCAGGTACATTGTAGAGATGGGGAAAAGGTACTTGAAATGAAATATATCTCAGAATTCATTAAAAAAGGCATGGATCTATACTATGGATATTATACAGCCAGATTATGTATTTCTTTAAACTTCCAAGAGATCCTTATCTTCAGTCTTGTTCTGGGTACTAGCCTCTAGACTTATTAAAGAGCCATGCTTGCTTGACATTAGGTAAACAGCTTTCTCTCTGATTTAATTATAACTATATTATTTAAAAGTTCCAAGCAGCCAGATAGATACGGTAGAATTCTCCATCCTACAGGTGGATCTGTGGCAGAATGAGAGGAAATACCTTTAACAGCTAAAATAGAATACATGGTCAGATACTCTGCCACATAAGAGAGTCATAGGTCCAAACTTTTCCTGTCTCTATTTATAGAGTGGCCTGCAGGAGGTAACTCCAAGCAAGATGCAGAGGCACTGGACAGCCGTGACTAGGAGATGTACTCCAAGTCCCCTGTGCTGTTTGCCTCCTCCCTGCAACCTCAGGACTGAACAGAGATGAAATAGTGTTTCCAGCTCAGGTTTCATGAAGCTCAGATGAGCTCAACTACTAAAATTCACTCTTCTATCGCCTGGTTTTAGAGGAGAAATAAGTGGACTGTGAGAAAAATAGAGGGGATTCAGCTTAGTTTTGCAGAATTTTGTCATTTTTGATAGCTATTTAATTTGCAAGAAGAATTGGATCTAACAAGAAAAAGAAATTAAACAGATCCTGCAAAAGATTATTCAAGACAATTTAAAACTCCAATTTCACATATATCTTTAGATTGTCACTTTTAATGCCATTGCTGGGTGATATTAAACTGGCTTTGTGATTTTTTTTTCTTGATGTCTTAAGATCAAGAGTCTTAATCTTTTTATATCTAAGTGTTGATTTGTGAGTCTTTTGGCCTCCCCTTTAGGAAATGGAGTGAATATTTCACAGAGTAGTTGGACAGGACAGCCTTCTGTGGGAGGAATGAGAAATATGGGGGGATGGAGGGAAACTGCTTCAGTAGGCTCTGCCATCCTACCTTCTACCATGTGAGCCTCTTTCCTCAGAGGAGAGACAGCAGTCAGCGGGAATCACACTCTCCCTGCTGAGATCCAGCCTTATTCGTTCAGCATTGAGCCAATGCTTACACCAAGTCTGTGGGAGTGACAGGTGGGGTGGCCAACTTCTAAGGCCAGAGAGGGTCCTGTTCCCAGTATATGTGAGACAAGCCCTTACAACCTCTGTTTCCTATTTCATTTCAGGCACCCCTGCCCCTAAACCATAAGCAGGGATGGAATGTTATGATTCCATGGCTCAGGAATGCCAACCGGAACCCCAACATCATTTATCCTAAGTTCAATGAATGACATTGCAGTGCACAGGCAACAAACATTTGGAGGAGCATTAGCTACTCAAAGATTCCCCTTTTAGAAATGTTTGTACATGATTTTACCAATGTAGGTTCAATGGAATCTAAAATTTAGAAGTTAGGTGAGTTGCCGAAGTGATAGCACAGTGGGTAGGTCATTTGCCTTACATGCAGCCAATCTGGGTTCAATCCCCAGCATCCTATATAGTTCCCTAGCACCACCAGCAGTAACTCCTGAGTGCGGAGCTAGGAATAACCCTGCGCATCACTGAGTATGACCCCTTCCCCAAAAAAGAGTGGAAAAGAGGAAATTAGGTGAAATAGAGGAAGAAATTCTGTGTGTTTCTACATATGAGGAAAACAAATGACATTGCAGTGTCTCAAAAAGCCCTAGATGTAAAGAGATGTGATAAATTTCTATGATAACTTGGTCCAGGACTCATTTATCATATAACTTCGAATAACCTGCTTATCATAATTAGTCATTTTTATCACAATGAATCACACTTTCTGATTAAGTTATGTTTCATTATGAGAAGCCTAGGAACTCTCAGCAAGATTATTAGGAGTGCTCCTTTTTTTTGTATAATGAATGATGGCTTCATAGTGAAGAAAATAGCTTCTGTCTAAACTCCTAAACTTACCATAAGCAAAAAGGCTTAACAATAAGACTGAGACTTTCATTGTTATGCTGAGCTCTTCCATGTGAACAACTACATTGGAAAGGATACTGGCTGGAATCGGTACATGCAATCTACTCTGTAAGGTGAGGGGAAGCCAGGTCAGGAAATAAGCAATTTGATGGTGTGATAAGTTCATAAATTTCACAGTTGGAGTATCCTGGTGTTGGGGAGCCACTGGGGTCCCCAACAGTATCAGGACAGAAGTTTTCTTCTACCTCTGAACAGATGAAAATTCACAAGTCTGGTGCAGTTCCAAAAGGCTTTTAGTAGTAGAACAAGCTCTACCACTGCAATCCAATATAATGGAAGACCTCTAGCTCTGGTCAGAACTTAGACCATACACAAGGACCCAAGTCTTCCACCAAAGATGATCCCACCAGAGAGAGTCCCACCAAAGTGCATGCAGTACCTCAAGTCAGTCCCCTTTATACACAAAAGTAATTCTAACTTCAGGGAGGGTCCTGTCAACAAAGGTCAATTGACAGCTTCTAGAGAGTAGAAGAGTGTAGAAGGGTGGTGCCACACATTACTACAGGTCTAACAAATGATTATGCCAAGGACTAATCCCTTCTTCTGAGATTATCTCTTATGTGAAACCTGGGCAAGGGAGAGGGAACTGGTATAAAGTAATACATCTTAATTTCATGGGTTTCATGTAATCTAGATGGTACCCACAGGGTCATTCTTTTTTATTATCTGCACCAGGGTGATTCTGAGTATCTTGTTCTCCATGTACTGAAAGGGTCACACTCGCCTGCTTGAGGGCAAACTAATATGATCCTTCCTAAAATCTTAAATGATAGTCTCAACGTAGCCAAGGTAGTAGTCTCCTGGTAAATTTTAACTATCCCACGCTGGGTCCAGTGGGTATAAAGAGGAGACATGTCCAATTTAGGTAACATAGAAGTCATAGTAGATATATAATGATAATTCAGAAGTTACTAGTTCATAGTCAAGGTGACTTCTGTAACTGCCACACCCTCCATCAATATTTACACAGAAGAGAGATCTCATTAGCATGAACCCTGGCTTAAGGACATGTAAATAGAGTAAACTGTCAGTAAATAGATTAAACTGTGAATAAATAAATTAAATAGATTAAACAGCAAAGCTCCCAAGCTAGTTATGACTATCATCCAACATCCAGGCACCCTGGCTCAAACCCCACTTACACCTGTTACAGGTGCCCATGTTACCCTCAAAGGTACCCTAGTTTTGACAGTAGATTGCATGGTCTCCTAAGTCATATTGCTTTTAGATATGGAAGTATGAAGAGGAAAGTCTCAAGTCTCAAGTCTCATTAAGGAACCTGGGATTTGGGACCTGAATAATTAAAAAAATAAAAGCATTGCTTATATGGGTAAAATGTTAAATGGATAGCTGGACAGACAGACAGATGAAGGCATGGCCTGAGGAATGGATGCAAAACTCTTCATAGGTGAAACAGATTGATGCAGTGACTAATTGAAGGATATGTTCATCTTGGGGAAGTGTGATAAGACTTGAAAGTCCAGCTATTCTTTGAGAATGAGAATAGATGACAGAATCCTCAGTGTGACAGGAAACATATAGGGCTTGGAATGATAGAGACATTGGGAGAAATTTATGTCAGGACAAGTAAAAACTTATTTTCAAAACAAAATATTCCTTGTAGAACACCTCATAAGTTATTAAAAATACTCTGTTGATATTCCACATTCTTTAAGTCTGAATTTGGACTAATTCCAACATTGACTCAAAATCAATCCTATAAAGAGTGTGTTACATACATCCTGACACTGATATGTGTGTATCACTTTGAGTGGCTCTTTTGGCAGTCAGAACTGTTAAAATAACAATGGGATGGATTAACTTGATGAGATTTTAAAGAAATAACTTCTGAAATACTATTTGTTTTTTATACTCTGAACTCAAGTATATGTCATAAATTTCTTTAAATATCATATTCTACCTGATGTTTGCCTTCTGAGTCGCGAAAAGGACTTTGCCAAAAGTAATAACATCTGATCTAAGCAAATAGAGAGATTGACTTAAGTCTCACATGACATCATTTTCTATTGAAAAATATTAATACAAAGGATCTAAAAATTCATAGAGACTATCAAAATATTGGTGACACATAGATCCTTTGTAAAAATGTCCTCAAAATATATAGAAATAAATAATTATCTCTAAGCTGTGACAACATTCTATACAAATGATAGAGCACTTAGTAGTGAAAATGAAAAATATATCTGAAAAAAGAAAATGGAAATTATTTACCTTTCAAGTATTTCTGGAATAAACTGTATACTAACATATAAATTGCAAGATTTTAATTTTATACTATTTACAAAATATATAAATTGCAATATTTAATTCTATATATTTGTAAAATACATAAAATTATGTATTTATACAAACATATTTCATGAAAAAATAAATAAAATTGTCATGGTTTTAAAATTTTAAATAAGCATTATTTATGAATCTCTCGTTTGGTTGTTAGTATCAAAGCATTCACATGTTTTAGAAAGTTGATTGGTAGTTTCACTTGATCACTTGATATCCCTTTATCCGTTGATTTACTTGAGCAGGCGCTGGTAATGTTTCCATTTTTCCCTATCATGTGCCAGTCTAGCCCAATGGCATCTGCTTGCTCCAGGAATACGAAGAGCCTCAAACCGTTCGATTGTAGTTTACTAATAACAAAACATACTGTTATTTACTAATAACAAAGCATGTAGTTTACTAATAACAAAACATATTTATTTCTAAAATAAATCTATACTAATATAGAAATTGCAATTTTAATAGTTTATGTTTTGGAACTAAGGTACATAGTTGTCACCTTACTTGTTCCAGTAATAAGTAAGGTAAAGCAGCCTTGTATGCTGCCTGAATTTGATCCCCAGTAGCCCATATAGTCCACTGAGTGCCAGAAATGATCAAACCAAGGTAGCTAGCACTCTCCCCCAATAAATAAAATAAAATAAATTCTTCATTACAATGAAACCAAATGTTAAGCATGTGATTAAATATATTGATATAATAATAATAATAATAAAAAATGATACCCACTAATATTTGCAAGAAACAAATAAGTTTAGCAATGTATTCAATAAAGAAACCAAAGGGAGGGCTCTGTATTTTTTTTTCAAATATTTTATTACACCGCCATGTGATATACAATTACAAAGATGTTCATGTTTGGGTTTCCGTCATACAGTGTTCCAGCACCCATCCCTCCACCAGTGCCCATTTCCCACAACCAATGTCCCCACTTCCCTCCCCCCTCCCTAGCCTGCCTCTATGGCAAGTTCTTTATCTCTTCTCTCTCTCTCTTTCTCTCTTCTCTTACACATTGTAGATTGCAATACATACATTTAGAGATTATCATGTATATCTTTTTTCCTATATTCAATGCTCAGTTCTAGGCTGGTATTATCACTTTTGACAAATATTAGCACACTGTTCCCTTCTCTGTCTTACCTACCCACTGATTCCCACATGTTTGTGGTAGATTCCACCTTTTTTTTTAATTGAAAGATGCTCATGTAGAGCTTTGGTTCTACAGTGTTCCAACACGCACCCTCCGCCCAAAACCATCTCCCATCACCAATGTCCCCACCTCCCTCCACCCTCCCGCACCTCAACCACTTGGCGGGTTCTGTATGTCATTTCTTTCCTCTTTATATCTCCTTCCCAACAAACTTTCCTGCTCTTCGTGGAATGCAGTGCATTAAAAGACATTACTGTTTCACTATTTTAGTGGACCGTGCGGCCGCTAAGGCGCCAGACCTGGGCTCGAACTGGTTTTGCTCTGTTGATCTGGTCGTGAGGCAGTTTCCCAGCGTCCGGACAGCAAAAATGGCGGCTAGTGTGATGGGCGAGTCTCATCCGGGCTGCTTCCGGGAGCCCCCAGAGGCGACGGGCCCACACCCAAAACCCATCTGCCCTCCTCGGGGTTCCATGGTCAGCTAGGCCTGGCGCGAGCCGAGCGCCAGCCTCCCCAGCCGTCCATGAGGCCCTGTATGCTGGCCAGCGTGCAGCTCCCGGGTAGGGCCACCAGGCTCGACAAGATGGAGGGGAGGGCTCTGTATTTGTGTGGGTTTGTTTCTTCTGATACTTTTTACTTGATATAAGTGTATCCTTGTTTATTCTGTTGTGCAGCTATTACACTATTTGCAGATTAAAGGTTTGGGTCAAGTTTTAGAAACTAATTTTGAAAGCAAGGTTACCGTATTTAAACTATATTTTCAACTAAGATGTGTTTGCTTTTTAGTACCAGGAAAAGAGCCCAGAACCTGGAGTGTGTGCTTTGCCTCAGAGGTAGGGGTTCAATCCTGACCACTACATGATGTCCCAGGCACTGAGTTCCAAGTGCTCTCCCACACCCTTTCATATCAGCAAAGAGATGTGAACATCTTTTAGAAATATTGCTGCTGTAGATTTAACAAACATTTATTACAATATAGTGCAAACATTACTTCTACTTACAGTTAAAACACAAAAGTTCAAGTTTCTTCTTTATTGTAATGTTAGCTTTTATTGCAGTGGTGAGGAATCCAACCCACATATTCAAGATATGCCTGTGTGCTACTGTTTTGTCGAAAGTTTTTCTCCTATAATGCATTATATTTACAATGACTGTTTTTAAAATAGTTACCAAGTGAAATGCTTTGCTTAATATTATAAAAAATTATTATACACACACACATACACACACACTCACATACACACATATTTGTAATGGAAACTGTCAAAGTATAGTCAGTTTAACAATACAATCACATTTATTTTGTTTTGTTTAGTGGCCACAACTGACTTGGCTCAGGGTTTTACTCCTAGTTTTGTTCTCAGGGATCGCTTCTGACAGTGTTCAGAGGACCATATGAGGTGCTGAACATTAAACCCGGTGGATGATATGCAGTCAAGAGCCCTATCACCCCACCTCACAATAGCATTTGTTTTGAAAGTGCAATTTTTGTCCTAGAGGAATTATCTAGTAGTAAATAAATACTCTGCCTTCAGTGCTTATGTGTGAGCTTTGTCAGTTAGGACCACCAGCAAATGTTAAATGCATATAGCATTAAAACTATGAGCATCTTTAGTGCACCACTGTGTTATTAGCCATGGTGTCTCTATCTGGTTCTGTAACTATCTCCTTAAAAAAATAAGCCTCTTTCCAAATTTCCCTGAAAATTCAAATCTATGCTCTTGAAATATCAGATTTTTTCTTAATGAAGCATCATATCTATCAGTTTCTATGTGCATTTCTTTTTTTTCTGCAGAGTGACAGATAGAACCAAATGCAAGCAAGCTATGGTACTTTATTGTTGAATCACATCCTTTACCATGACATATGCATGTGTTTTTACTAAGTCATGAAGCTGTTACTTTCATTACATTTTACCATTTTTCCTTTAGATCATATAATGTTTTCAACTACTGCATCCTCATGTCACATTTTTCACAATTTCCTGATATTTATTGTACAGTTTTGCAGAGCATATTGATTTTTAGCAGTATGTTCATCACACAATAACAAAATTGATTATACATATACCAAACTATTAATATTGTCCATGGATAGCAGTTAATTTCTTGCTTAACTGTTGCTTACATTTTAACAACAACAGATTGGCATTTGAATTAGATATAAGCACAAACACTTTAAAAAGATGAGGCGGAAGCTAAAGGATGGTCTTAACTATAAGTTGATGAAGAACGGAAGTTGTTCTAGTAATCACCTCACATTCACTAGCAAAAAGTCAATTAAGCACGCGCTACCTAAAGAGCACAATCAGCTATAGCTCTCTTGGAAAACAGATAACTATCTTGCTGGCTGGTTCATTCTGTGAAGAACAAAGATGTGAGTAGTCAACACTGCATTAAACAAAGTAGATTATGTAATAAACCAAATTCCCCTCAACTGGTTTATAAGCACTCAGCTGTTACCATAATTCAATAACGCACAGGCAGTACTCTGTATCACACTATATTGCAGCACGCTATCTTCAGCTCTTTTGGACTTTCAAATTTAATCGTACTGAGATTAGGACTCATGCCTTCTGGGAAAACGACTCTGGAGAGAGCCTGATACAGCATGAATTTCAAAAAGTAGAGGAAAAGGGTACTTTTCCAGACGATTTTGGTCTTTCACCAATTTTCACAGTGAACTTTGACCTGTTACCTTTTTTTTTTTTTTTTTTTTTTGGTGTCTTTTCTCCTAGGAGGTGCGGGAGGGGGGGGCGTGGGGGAGGGGGGTTGTGGTCCTGGTTACTTTGCTTTTCTTCTCTTTGGGATAAGGATCTCTACTTAACAGCCAAACTCCACAGTTTATCTGCGACTTGGGCTCCTGTCTTCGCTTTCCCCTCCCCCACTTGCTCGAGGCCAACACCCACTGAACTTTGAACTCTTTTCTAAGCCCTGTATTTCCCGGACAGTGTCCACAGAATCAGCTGTTAGCTGCGCTCTCTATGGAGCTTTGTTACTAGCTGTTTTCTGACAAAGGGCTTGTTCTGTGCAGCACATCTCGTCCTCTTTGTTCAGTCTCTGGCTTCAAACACTGAATCACAAATATTCTCCAGCTGGGAATCAGACAAAGGAAGAGATGAAGAACCCAGAAGCCCAACAGGATGTTTCCCTTTCCCAGGGAATTCGCATGATGTTTTACGTGATGAGGCCCAATGAAACATCATTCCAAACCCTTGAAGAAGTGCCTGATTATGTTAAAAAGGTGAGACTATGGGAAGAGCCTGTTTTGCTCTTTTAGTAAGTTAGAAAAAAAAGAAATAACCGGGTTTTGTTCATTTTCATTCTTCAAATTTTAGTGCTTTAATTAAAATTTACTAATTACATAAAGGCATGAAGCAAAAGTAGAATTGCTCCTTGAATTAAATTTTTGTCTAATGTCATTAGTCGTCTTCTTTTATTAAAGTCTATGTCCCTGATAAATGACACAGAATGTGATTAAAGTTTTAGAAGTTTTCCTGGACACAGTGATAAATTTCTCCATTAGAAGCCCTATACCAGAGGATTACATGCCATGCATAAACTTTACAACAATCTTGTTTTTAAAGGGTAAAAATCTTTCTACCACCTCCCAGGAAACTGTTTCTTCTTTAATTTGGTAGAGCGATTCTGCAGAATGGATACACCGCATACTGAATCCAACTCTGACTTCCTAAAATTGAACTTGAACCAAGTTTTCTTTGAAGCTCTGAAGCGTTCAGCGGCACTTTTCACTTTGGGTTTCTGGCTATGATTGAAAGTGGAAATATCCAGAATTAGAACCTGAGTACTGAAATCCTCCACCCTTTCAAAATTGTTCTGACAACACTGTCTAGTTCAGACCAGAAATAGAAAAAAAAAGTCATAAAGGGAGTATGTTCAGAGAGTTTTTGTTGAGTAAACTTTAAAGCTCTCCATCAGCTTCAAAATAAGCAAAACTCAACGTAAGGATTTTATATTGTACTTTCATGATAGTATAAGAAAGGTATGATATTTACAGCGTCATAAATCACTTTTATGTCAGATCTTTGATCAGCAATAGTGGAAACATGAAGCAAAATTAAAGTTGAATTAATTAAACTTAAATGTTATTTAAACCAAGTATATGAAATTGCTACATTTTATGAAAAAATACAATGTTTTATCCCTGCTTCAATTTGATCATTCTTGCAATTTTAATAGGAGAGCTAGATACTTGAACGTTCTTAAAAGAAATCCCTTTAATGTTTGCCAAACTTAGTCACAAAGGCTTCTGGTTATCAAATCGTATTTTAAATATATATACTCTTTAGATCTAACTTAGAACATGTTCCTTCCAATTTTTTTGCACAATTTTCAGGGTTACAGCTATGATTATATTTAATTTCCTAATTGGATGATAAAATTTAAGCACCTGTTTAGTGTATGTCCAAAATAATTGAATTTCTCTGTCTGTTGGGAGGAAATTATTCTCTAGGATAAGTGTATACCTTCTCCTGCTATGAAATGTCACTCTGGGGCTTCCACATTCTGAATGACTAATCAGGAAATGTGAGAGAATTTCATGCCGTGCACAATAGCATCACTTTTCTGTAATTTCCTTTCCAGGCAACACCGTTTTTCATTTCCTTGATGCTGCTTGAACTGGTTGTCAGTTGGATTCGCAAAGGAAAGCCACCAGGTCGCTTAGATGATGCATTAACATCAATATCAGCTGGTGTTTTTTCTCGGATACCAAGGTCAGTTAGTTGGCTAATAACACTGAGTGAATACACTGCGATCCTCTCTGTATACATGAAAGGAACCCTTGTACACATTACAGATAATAGGGGATTTATTTACTTTCACATATATCCCTACATAATGTTACTATTTAAAATTAAGAGGTTTTCTCAAGAGGTTTTTATTTGCGGGTGGGGGAACTGGGTTTGGGATACACCAAGCAATGATCAAGGGTTTCTCCAGGCTCTCTGGTGTACTATCTCTCTATCTCTGCTGTACTATGTCTGCTGTACTGTCCTCTCAGAAGGCATTGTATTTACTTTTCTTGTGCAGGGCTGGGCATGCCTGCTGGTGCTCAGTGCTTACTCCTGGCTCTTATTCAGATATCACTCACTCCAGGTGAATCTCAGAATACTTTATGGGGTGCCAGGGTTTGAACCTAGGTCAGTTCAAGATAAGTGCCCTGCCTGCTGTACTATTTCTCTGGCCAATATTATTTACATTAAACTAAATCTTTCTCAAAACACTTTATAGCTAAACGTTTTTGGTACTCCCTTAAATCCTGAGTTCTCTGCTTCTCTTACCCTAGTCTGAGCTTGGCATTATGGTCTAATTAGTTCTGGGAAAAATTAGCTATTTCAGACAAATTCCCTTAAATAATAATCTGGGATTTAGATGCACCCTAGTCTCAAAATCACCCAACATAGTGGATTGCCACATTTGTCCCAGAAATCTTCTTGTCTCTAGTGCTATCTCATTTGTAGCAAAAAGGTTGTGCAATGTCACTGAGGAAGAAATTCTTCATAGGTTTCGATACTCCCTTTGGATACTGTAGAACTGTTTTTAATGATAAGACTTGCTTTCAATCCTTACACTCCCTATTCCATCCTTTGTGATCTTTCTTTCTTTCTTTCTTTCTTTCTTTTCTTTCTTTCTTTCTTTCTTTCTTTCTTTCTTTCTTTCTTTCTTTCTCTCTCTCTCTCTCTCTCTTTCTTTCTTTTCTTTCTTTCTTTCTTTCTTTCTTTTCTTTCTTTCTTTTTCTTTCTTTCTTTCTTTCTTTCTTTCTTTCTTTCTTTCTTTCTTTCTTTCTTTCTTTCTTTCTTTCTTCTTCCATTTTTGTTACATGTCATAGCTCTGATGTCACAAGTGCTCCCTTTGAAAAATATATTAATCATGTAGCCAACTTCAATTATTCTTTTTTTTTTGGGGGGAGGGCTCTCCAAAGCAGTGTGTTTCCAGTGTTGCTTGACCAGCCTGACCAGTGGTTTAGTGCTCGTTGGGTATGCTCAGATCCAGTCTTACTGGAGGTCTTATGACTTATACCAACAGTGTTTCAGGACTGTGGGGCTACACAGGTGTTTCTTGAGATGGGGGAGCTGGGGCTTAAGCCTAGTACAGTGGGTAGGGTGCTTGCCTTGAATGCAGCTGACCCTGATTGATCCCCTACATCACATATGGTTCCCTGAATCTACTAGGAGTGATCTCAGAGCACTAGAACCATTAGTAAGTCCTAAGGAACAATGAATGTTTCCCCAAAAACAAAACAAAAAGAAGTTAAAGAAAGAACAAGGGAAGTAGTTGTGAAAAGACTCAACCTTGGGTTGATAGTATAGGAGGTAGGGCATTTACCTTGCTTGTGGCTGACCAGGATTCAATCTCTGGCACATATGGCCCACCTTGAGCCCCAGAAGGAGTGATACCTTAAAGCCGACATAGGAGTCATACCTGAGCACCAGAGAGTGTGACATAAAATACAGCAAAAGAAACTCTACCAAACAAAAAACTCTTAAATATTTCCCATGGAAGGCATGCCTCCCTGACACCTTGAGTTATCTCTTTGCTCCTTCCAACTCATTTATTTGTGTGTTTGTGTGTGGCATCATAGGGAGCTGGCATATCCAGCAGTGCTAGAACTTAGGCTTCATCCTTGATGGTACTCAGGGAAACCAAATCTTTCCTCATGCAACGTATTTGCTGGGGTCCTCCGAGCTCTCTGCTTGTCCCTACCATTGATTTCTTATGTCTAGTATACATTTTTCTTGGGGTTATACACCTCAGCATATTTTATTTATTTTTTAACCATAGGTACTGCTTCATTATGATTCCTTGGAATCTTGAGCTTCTCCCAGAGAAAGTCCTGTCACGTTGTCTTTACTCCTACCCTTTTCTTTCAGGCCTTTCCTGATATACCATATACTTTTTATCAACCAGAGAGTAATTTCTTCATAATTATTATCTCCAGTTTACTTCTCAGGAAAAATAATTTATATAATGCTTGTAGAAAATAAGCCACTTGAGTGGCAGATTCTTCCAAATATAAGGATTTACCAAAGAGGCAGAGGGTGAGAAAGGCTTGCCTTAGAAGTCTGTGCATTTCACTGTTGGTGAAAGTTCTCATTCCTGCTTCCCACCCATTGCTTCTGTTACTGCTTTAAGAGTTTTACTTCTGACAGTCCTCATGGCTTTGGAATGTTTCTATAAAACACCCTGTTGGAAACCAAGGTGGATTTAAAAAAGTTAAATAAAAAGTGAAAGATATCTGAGAAAAGGTAAAACTATTTCATAAAGTTTTAGAAAATTATTTAGATAAGAAATAAAGAAGTAAAAAGAAATTTATTTTAAAGTTACTTTAAAAAAGGGAAGCTGGGACAGAATGACAGATTGAACACCTTCCTTACACGAGGCCAGTGGAGTTGTATCCCTGGCATTCCATATGACTCCCAAGTAGGTCAGGGGTAACTCTAAGCAGATCCAGGAGTAACCCCTGAGCACCATCAGGTATGGCCCTCAAAACAAATGAGTTAATGGATAGAACATTGATAGTAATAATAACAAACAACAATTTTATATCTGAAACCTAAGCATGTGATAGCATCAGAGGATAAAAATATAATAACTTATTTGCAGTTAATTATCAGAATATTTTCATGGGCTGGAGTGTAAGTCCAGTGGGTAAGGCGCTTGCCTTGCACACTGTCAACCCAGGTTCGATCCCCGGCATCCCATATGGTACCCTGAGCACTGCCAGGAATAATTCCTGAGTGCAGAGCCAGGAGTCGCCCTGAGCATTGCCAGGTGTGACACAAAAAGCCAAAAAAAATTATCAGAATATTTTCAATAATAATTCAGTCACTTGATTTCTTCTATTCCATGGCTCTCTTGAATATGGAACAATTGAAAAAGAGATACATTGAACTTATTCAATTTGTAATTGAAAAATGCCCAGTTACTTATAGCAGTTCATTCTGAGATAATATAGTTTTAGTGAAATCAGATGATAAATGAAAGAGGAAAATAATTTGATAATGAGAAGAATTCACAGGTACAATTAGGATTCACATATTTTGCTCAGTTGGAGAGGGGTTATGAAGAATTCAGTGAGACATCAAAATTAATGTTTCAGCATTTCTTTATTTTCACTTTGTTCTCACAAGTGAAATTAAATTGTTCTCATATCACAATATTATAATTCATATAAATATAAACTCTATCTTGAAAAACGCATTTTTGGTCAGCTGTGTTGTAACAATGATCCAATTATAAAAGAATATGCAAGAATCAAACACTTTTTTTGTATGGAAAGAAAAAGAACACTAAATCCCTCTTCTTTAGAATCAAGAAGGATGTGGCTAGGTTGGGGTAGACAGAAAATAAGAAGAGAACTAGAGGAAAGAAAGACTTAAAAACAAAACAATCCTTCAGGAGTGGGAAATGCAGATCTTTTCATTTTTATTCAGCTACTGAGAATACTCCCGAAATGCGTACTAGCTAATTGTGGTGTTCTGAGAAAGAAAGGTAAAAGATTATGAACTTTGCAGCATAATTTTTCGATAAATGCATTATTGAATATCAACAGCAAATTGCTTCTTTTATATTCTTGAGTGTGAACAGCAATTCTAAGTGATGAGATGGGGTTCATTTTGCGACATCATATAAAGGCTTTTTATCTCTTTAACCTTTCCTGTGAAAGATCAATCAGCAGAGGAGTCTTTGAAAATGAAATTTTAAAATGTTTGATTTTTTTTCTATCCCCACTGCCCCCCCAAAAAAAAGCCCAATCCGCAAAGCAGATATAAGCAGGCAGAGAAAGTTGATCCTTAAGATCCACTTCACTCAGTCCTCTTTCCACAGAAGACGAGAAAAGGAGAGTTGTCCAGAAACTCTTAAAAGCATATTTCAGTTGAAGCCACAGCATCAGGAGGAATCCTCATGCAAATCATTAACATCTGAGGGTTAGATTATCACGGCATCGACCTCATCCCGTCTGAGGGACTCATTTCATTTTCAATGCAACTGACAAAGGCTTGCCACATCCTGATGATGTGTGATTGTGAGAAAATTAGTAGTATCTACCTTTTGTTGATCTTTTGTATGAAATTAAACTTTGGATAATAATTCCAAATAGGCCCGTGGCCTCTGACATTAGAAGTTGTAGAAATCAAAGTGAAACCCTGAACATACTTTTCCACTTTGCCACTCATGCACTGGAAAAGCTTTCACAAAGCAGACTATGAGAAAACATTTGAGTATCTCAATTGCATTATTACAGAACATTTGAGCTTATAGGTATTAGTGGCATATCATCTAAAAAAGTTTTTGGAAGTAAAATACACATTTGAAAAAACACATACTTTGTTTACAAGTCTGGTGGACACAACATGATGTGAAATAAAAGTCCATCTGTCCTGAAAACTCTACTAACTCTACTTTGGACTGGAGTGCATTGATTTTGCTCCACTGGAATATAGTAGATAGCCTTTAAGTCAAAACATGGTCCTAATGTGATCGACAGTTATCTCTCCTTATCAGAGTAAAACAGATTATAATATTCAGCGACTGTGACTTTCTTTCAATAAATTGTGTATGCTGTATAACAGTGAGAAATTAAAATTTACCAAACTTATACCAAAAACTTCTTAAATATCCTGCTACCGACTTAAATGCTAACGAGTGAAAAATAATCACATCTTTTTCCCTCTGCTTGTATAAGCAGAACTCAATTTCCAATCCTTCATTAAAAAACCAGGACCTCAATTTGTTACTTCCTTCCAATGTTTCTGCTTCCATAAATTGCATCCTCCCCAGAGAAATTTTTTTCCTGATATAAATATCTACAGTATGCTTGTTTTTAATGGGTTCATTTATTCTGTTGAAACAGCAGATTATAAATCAACTTGCAATAGGTTGGAGGGATAATTTAAGTAGGTAAATTTTCAAATAAGTTGAGGACACTCTACTTTTAATATGTATGGGTCACTGCCAATTTTTACTATGGAGTTAGTTCTACTATGTTCAAACCTATGTATGCACAGATTCAGTGGTCACGACTGGATGGAATTTTCCATTTCTGATGAGAAAGTTTCAATTCATCCAAAAAAGAAATTAAAGAGGAGGAAATTAAACTTCTTTGAAACAGTTTTTACTCCTTGTGATGGATAAGAATGGAAAAGTGTAACTTGTTTTCATGCCAGAAGTTATATCATAAGCAGTGCTGCTTTTTCCCAGCTCTCTAACAAATGAGTTGCTGTCATATTCAAATGATGATTTTTGTAAGCAGCTATTTTGATCTAAAATAAAATATAAATCCATTTGTGCAATGCTATTAATGGTATCCATCCATAATTGATATATTTTATCAACTTACAGAGCTACTTAAAGAACACCCTATGTGAGGGAAATAAGTCTAAGATTTTTGTAGGTTTGTTAATTAGATTTTCTAGGGAGAATGTCTCATTTCCTCTTATTGCCTACCACAGAAGTCTTACGAATTGAATTATTTTTGTATGTAACTTCAGATATTGCTTTTAAAATAATGTTCTTTTTCCAGAGAGTAAGTACATTTCTTTAATTAATTTATTGTTTTTATGAGGCAATTTAAATTAATTACCTTATCTTCCTTAAATTATAAAAAATAATTATGAATGTTATTATTAACCAATTAAGGGAATGTTCATAATTATCTTATTTTTAAATCTAACACATTGTGTATATTAAAAAGATAAATCCTTAGGTTGAGGTTGCTGTAGAAGAAATTAAATGATTGTTTTGAATATTATGTCATTTCACAGTAAGAAAAAATACAAATTGTAATCTATCTGCTGAAGATAGAGGTTGGTTATGTACTTGTTATTACTGAATAAAAATCAGTATTCCACTAGATGGAGCAAAAGTGGCAGTAGCTTTACAAATAGCAGTTTCCTGGACCAGGTAAAAGAGATTCTGAAATAAATAAATTGACAATATTCTTTAAAAGTCAATGACTTTACATATAATTTATATTGTCTTATGACTTCCTGAATTTTACAAAGATATTTATGATGATCTCAATTTAATACCAATTAATTTCCTGATTTATAATACAACATAATTAGAAATCAAAATGTACAGTTGATTTTCTTCAATTTTACATAATATGGACAAATAAGAACTGAATATATACAGGTTTAGTTACAAAATAGCAAAAAAGTGACAGATAAATGTGGTACTGGATTTGTAACATCTCTAAGAAAATTACTGTGACATTTCAACTGTTTGCAATGACACAGTAAAATCAAATTTAATTTCATTGATTACTGATTACATCATAGAGGTTTGATAGCGAGATCATTGTCAGGTTCATGCAACCTAATATGCTCATATATTATATTGGCCTGAAGATAGATAGATAGAATGAATGCCATATCCAGTGTGACCTTTCCACTTTGGATGGTTAATTATCAGAAACCATAGACTTTGATAATTTATTCACTTAGCAATTCAAAATAAACTATATTTAATTTATAATTTTAAAATCCCAACCTTACAAGTTTATATCTTTTTAAAATCCAGAATTTAGGGCTGATTAGCACAACAATTTACTACCTTGACAAATTTCATAGTTACTAAACATTGACAGGAAAATTTATAGATTTGAGAGAAAATTATATATCATACACAAAGAATTAACTACGTCTTGTTTGTTAGGAGGCAGATCTCAAAGCTAAGAGGAAATGGCTAGTTGTGGAGAATTTATGCCAGAAAATAGAATAATATGAGAAAAATCTCTGAACAGCTTATTGGTAAGAAGATTCAAATATCCCCTTAAAAAAGGTTATATTCTTAGTCTCACGAGACCAGGAAAGGGGCTCTAATATTTAGTTGTTCACCGTGCCCTCCTCTGGTCACCCATTATTCCAATGTTCCATCTTCCTATGAAAAAAAATCACTCTATATATGCAAGTTGCTTCTCCCCACAGGATAGGGTTTAGAAAATTGTAGTTGAATTGCAGATTTGCTGAGTCACGGGGCCTCAGAGGGTGCTGTGAGGAGACTGAGAAATTGGGAAGAGTAAAGGGAGCTTCAGTTATTGATTCAGTGTCTGTTGGGAACATTTTTGAAAAAAGTAGGTGCTATTTCCTGCAATCAAGGGCTTTCCATAGCCTGATGAGCCTTTCCAGCTGTATCCCTTGCTGAATTGTTTTTAGTTGTGGGCACTGCATGGCTGTTTTTTTCCCCCATTTATGGTGGAAGAAGATCATATTCATCTTGCTGATAGAAAGCAGGGATTATAACTCCCACAGCTTCTTCCCTCTTTCCTTTTGCCTTCAGGGAAGTTTGGCTTCATGCTAAAGTGTGAAAAAAAAATCCTTGACTATAGTATGTCAGGCATATTTCAACTCGAATTATGTCAACCCTAATAAGTAAGTTGACAGGGTAATAAATTGGGTGTCTGCTCAAGACTTGGCATCTGTACAGGAAATAAAAATAGCATTTCCATTGCAGGCAGGTTCTCTTTGTTCTACAAGTGAAAGTTTTCCAAGGTCCCTCTTTCTTAGAAAATTTTGATATCTTATTTTTTCCCTCTTTCCTTTCTGTGGCACACACACACACCTGGTTGTGGTACTTGTGAATTTGGTTGAAGAATTTGCTGGGGCTCACAGCTGGATGTCTTGCTCACATGCGTGGCTGCAGTGTTTCTTTCATAAGATTCTGCTCTTTGAAGCACTTTTGGATGTGCTCACTGTGGGTTTCACAAACAGCTGCAGTTTTTTTTTGGGGGGCACACCTGGCAATGCTCAGAGGTTACTCCTCCTGGCTCTGCACTCAGGAATTACTATCGGCGGTTCTCAGGGGACCATATGGGATGCTGGGGATCGAACCTGGGTTGGCCATATGCAAGGCAAATGCCCTACAAGCTGGATTATCACTCTGGCCTCAAACAGCTGCAGTTATTTCATGTTTTAGTTGTGGTGCTCCCTGGCGATCTCACCCTTTTATTTGCCTTTATTTGGGGTTCTCATGGACACTTGCTCTTTTGTGCTGGAGAAGGCACACATTGTCGTGGTGCCAATGGTCCCAAACAAAAAGGCCACTTGGACAGCGATGGACTCAGGTGGGCAGTGCTGAAGATTGACCACCTGACCTCATGCTTGCAAAGTAGGTCTCATGCTTGCAAGTCATTGAGTCATCCCTGGGGCCTCTTAGAGATGTGATACCGACTCATAATTTAATTTTCCCTGGAATTGACAAGAAAGATAGCAACATTTTTAAAAAGTGCCAGACTGATGGGGTATATTTGACATGTTAACTGATAACTACCAGCCCCTCTTTTGCTATGGTTTGTAATTAGGAGCCTATTAGCAATAATTTATTCACTGAATTCAGTATTGGACTTGTTTTGACACTATATACTAAAGTTTACATAAATGATATAGGTTGTTTCAACTTTATTCATTATTATTATTATTATTGTTATTATTATTATTCACTTGTATCACTTCACTTGTCTTCCCACTGATCATCGATTTGCTCAAGCAGGCACCAGTAACATCTCCATATGTCCTGTCACATGCTAGTGTAGCCCAAGGGTATCTGCTAGCTCCAGGAACATAAAGAGCCTCAAACCATTCTATCAGGGCATGGGAATGAGGTCTATAATTGTTCTGGTTTTTGGCATATCAAATATGACACAGGTAGCTTGCAGGTGGTTTACTCTTGTAGTCACCTCTAATCTTGAGCATTTATTGATGAACCACTCGGGCCACAAAGCAGCTGTGCGACGGGAATGTGTTTAGCTCTTCTGCTGGGTGGAGTTCTGATGAGAGGGGAGTCCAAATGTGGAAAATGGTGGTCCCCCCATGGAGTGGGGGATCCTCTGGCTTCTTGTGAGGCTCTGCTTGGGTAGCAGGCCAGGGCTAGAACCTGTCTTCCCTCCCGGCGCCCCTCATGATCATCTGGGTAAAATCACTTGATCACTTGAATACCGTTATTCATCGATTTGCTCGAGCAGATGCCAGTAACATTTCCATTGGACCCTATCACATGCCAATGTAGCCCAATGGCATCTGGTTGATTCAGGAATATGAAGAGCCTCAAACTGTTCCTTTCAGGGTCTTTACAAGGAAGTCTGACCATCTTGTAGGTGGGCGGCCACGTGATCTTTTGACATCCCGTGGGATCCAGTTGGTAATGGCTTTAGTCCAGCAATTGTCTCCAAATCACATTAGAAAAAGGAGATAATAAAAATAGTTATTATTATTGTTATTATTATTATTATTATTATTTGGGGGTGAGGGAACATGGCAGTGTTTGGAGGCCACTCCTAGAACTGTGCTTAGGTGTTGATTTCAGTTGTGTTTAGCAGATTCTGCAGTGCTGGGTATTGAATCTGGGTCTTGTGCATGCAGAATATTCTTAGGCATTTGAACTGTCTTTCTGATCCTCAGTTTCTGCTTTGTTTTCTGAACTGTAGATTTTTCTTTCTCGATTATCCTTTCAAGAATTATAGACCTAAGTAATTTTGCCTCTCTTGCCCTATGGAGACATTTTAGACAGTTGTCACCAGGGCAGAAGGCTGTGCTACTGGTTTATAGTAATCAAGGCTTGATATGCGGCTAGTCCCATAATTCACAGCATATCCCCTCTTAACAAAAGATTTGACCTCTGTAGCAATAATGCCAAATTGGTTTTTAATTATTTTTGAGGAAGCCATTTAAAATTGATATTGTTTTCTTTTTTTTTCTAAATTGAATATTACATGGCTCCTTTCTGAAACACAGTTATAATATTTTGTAATTGAGTTGATTGCTTCCACAAAGCAGATGTATATCATAAAGAATTATTCTGGCTAAATGTCAAACTGTTAAGAAGTGCTGGCCTATAGAAAAAGGTGACCAATGAAGCGAACCTAATTTAAAATAAAAATTATTCTTTCCTCCTGTCTTGACAAATAACCAGAATAAGAAATTGGAAGGTATGCTTTGTATCAAGTTCTTGTGATGTTCCAGAATGTAATGAGATTCCTGGTCTGAGACCATCCTTGCTCATGAGTGAACTCACATGTATATATGAACATCTCAGAAGGCTTGCCTAGCTATATCTACATTTCAGAAACAGCCACTTTTGATTATCTTGTCATGTCTCGGTGTTTGCATACCTACCAAAGCAACTTTCCTTCTGTTTATTTTTGTTTGTTTTGTTTTGTGACTACACCTGGGGTTGCTCCAGGGTTACTCCTGGCTCTGCATTTACGAATTACTGCTGGGCATGTGCACGGATCCATATGGGATACAAGGGATTGAACAGAGAATTTGGCAGCTTGTAAGGCAAGCACCCTACCTGCTGTACTATCACTCTGTCCTCCAAAGTTAACTTTCAGAAATTTTGGGACCAGACTAGGGGTCCCTAGCATGTGCTGCAAACAGGCTTAAGGCCCTTTTGACAGGGAGTACTCGAGTGTGTGCTGGAAATATACATATTGTTCCAGATGTGTTCGTTAAATGATTTCCTTCATCAAGGACTCAGGGAAAAAAATAAATTGGTTTTGTTGGCATATCAATTGATCACTTGAATCCCATTATTCATTGATTTGCTCGAGCAGGCTCCAGTAACATTTCCATTGGACCCTATCACGTGCCAATGTAGCCCAATGGCATCTGGTTGATTCAGGAATATGAAGAGCCTCAAACCGTTCCTTCAGGGTCTTAACAAGGAAGTCTGACCATCTTGTAGGTGGGCGGCCACGTGATCTTTTGACATCCTGTGGGATCCAGTCGGTAACGGCTCTAGTCCAGCGGTCATCTCCAAATCGCATTACATGTCCAGCCCATCTGATTTTCGATGCCTTGGCAAATGAGACAGCGTCCCTGATTCTGGAATAGCGATGGAGGTCAGAACTCCGGATTCCTTCTCTCACTTGAGTGAGGCTTGATTTTCCAAGCATAGCTCTTTCGATTCCTCTCTGGGAGACCTGAATAGCATTCTCGTCCTGCTTTCATAGGGCCCAGGTCTCTGAGGCATATGTTAATGCAGGGAGAACGGTGGAGTCGAAGAGATGTGCCCGGAGCCGGAGGTTCTTTGTCCTTTTAGCTATTTCTTCGATGCCTTTGAAGGCATTCCATGCCGCACTCTTCCTCCTGCGCAGCTCAGGTTTTAGGTCGTTCATCATGTTGACTTCTCGACCTAGGTACACATAACTGCTGCATTCAGAGATGTTTATTCCATTGAGAGTGAATGGGGCCTCAGGAACTAGTTCCTAGTTCCTGTTGGCATATATTCTCAAAATTAATGTGTTGCCTTGCTGCTGAACTTGGTTTGACCCTGGTACTACAAGGCTCTCAAGCATTACTGGTGCCTTATGGTCCTGTGGTTCTTGAGTATCACCATGTAAAGTCCTGGACTCCCCTCAGCACCACTCGAATGACTGCCATAATCCCCTACACTGCAGGCCCCAACTACACTGCAACCTCTAATCCATGCATTGAACTGCTCAGTTTCCCAGTTATCAGCAGGAAGTTTCTATGGGGCTCCTGATAAACACCCTCATGCAATAAGTAAATGTCTTTATTTTCTTTAAAACAGTATTCTTATAATCTCATTATTTACTAATTTCTTTATTATTTGTAATGCCCTTATTTTAGTTTTAAATTAATTCTCATTTATTATAATAAAATAATATTCTTCTTAATATGCTTATTATTCACTTGATCACTTGACATCCCGTTATTCATTGATTTGCTCGAACGGGCGCCAGTAACATTTCCATTTGATCCTATCACGTGCCAGTGTAGCCCAATGGCATCTGGTTGCTTCAGAAATACAAAGAGCCTCAAACTGTTTGTTCAGAGTCTTGACGAAGAAGTCTGACCATCTTGTAGATAGGTGGCCATGTGATCTTTTAACATCCTGTGGGATCTAGTTGGTAACGGCTCTAGTCCAATGGTTGTCTTCAAATCTCATTACATGTCCAGCCCATCTGATTTTCGATGCCTTGGCAAACGAGACAACATCCCTGACTCTGGAACAGCAAACTCTGGAATAATTCTTATTATATAAAGGAAAACTAAGATACTTTACATAACCTATAAGTGAATGTCTTATTTTAAGTTTTCTTTAAAATAATGCCCTTATTGTGTAAACCATAAAAATTTTAGAACTGACAAAATGTAAGTCATTGTTTGTTGCATGTATGTTTTAGTTGGAGAAGTGTGAGATTGGCTTTCAAGCCCCCACTCAACAGACTGGTGAGCCACAGACATTTTCTGACAACCTGAGAAAACATCAGTGCCCTTTAGCACCTGGTTGCCTGGATCATGTAACTTATAGATGGGCAGGAAATTTCTGTGGTTTAGCACTATCAGTGGATCAGGGGCCAAAAGCCACTTTTTAAGGAACCATAAGAAAGGAATGGCCTCTTAAATTCTGAGAATTTGAGGAGATTGCAACCTTGATGCATGGAAGTAAGAGGAAATGATCCCATGAATTATTTTGAAATTCTCTTAAAGGATAGTAAAAGCAGTAGGAAAGAGAGAAGATAATTTTATTTTAGCATACAAATATATTAGTCTTAAATATTGTCTAAATTTTTAGCATAATTTTATATCTGAAATATGATACAATTATTGATTATGAATTTTGGGTTTTCAGCTTGTTTTCAAGGAGCATTGAATTGACAACTTACGTTTATATCTGGGAGAACTATAGACTTCTTGTTTTGCCCTGGGATTCTCCGTGGACTTGGTATTTAACCTTCTTAGGAGTTGATCTTGGCTACTACTGGTTCCATCGCATGGCCCATGGTAAGTTGGAAATCAAGGCACTATTGATAATTTATATTGAAAAATATATTATGTTTACACATAGTAAGGATTCATATGACAAATGAAAATACTTATTGAATGAATAAATAGCAAATAATTATACAGACATCTGATACAAATTAAAGGCTACCTTGCAGTTTGATTAATTTTAGTTTTTGTCTTTATTTCTTCCCCTTCCTTTCTTTGTTGTCATTATTTTATTATGACTGGGGACTGCACACACCTGCTTGAGGGAATAGTGCATTTTCAATTGAGTGCTTGCTGGAAATAAGTCGTTGGGTGTCTGGTGTTCCCACTACAGGGGAGAGCCTTCACTGAGATTGATAATCCATCTTATTTGTAGTTCTTGAAGATGTGAGTCTGGAAATCATGCTCTGAGTTGAGTCACAGTAATGATGGTTGTGGTGCTGGCTAGGGATTCTGCCTTGCCCACATCCATGCTTCGCCTAAGGTCACATTTCCTGGTTGTGTGGCTTGTCCATCATTTTTGTTGCTCCACTCACTGGTGGCCTTACCCCTTTAACAGGGTTTTCACACAGCTGGCTATGGTGAGGCCAGAAATCACTTCTGGTACCAGGAATTATAGACATCATAGCTGCCAAACTCAAATTGCAGAGTTGCAGTACTGCCAGTATCACATGTTGCATGTGGGATACCATATATTTGAACTCTTAACCACTTGCTTCTAATGCTCTAAGTGCTTGTATCACTCCTCTGTCCCCTTCTTTAAAATTCAAGAGAAAATAATCTGCTCATTTTTGGGAAAAAAAAGACATTCTTTATGGTGCATCTGGTACAGCTCCTCTCTGTAAAAATATATTTAGGAAGATGTCATTATATATTGCTTTTTATTGTTACCACATTTATAGAGTATATAAATATGCACAATATCAAACACTATATCCCAATTATTAAGGGTCATTTGTGAGAGTTCAGGAGTAGCGTGAAAATCTAGGTAAAGTAGCCTGTCCAATGTAGTTCTTGGCAGTACTTCTGCATTACAAATGAAAATGCAATCAGCTAGGCACTAACCAAAATTTGCTGCTTCAATGTTGCTATAGTTTACAAAGTTTCTCTTTTAATCCAAAACTCTTGATGTGCTGGTGTTCTTTGAATTTGCTTTTTGGGATTCTTATTTGTACTTTACAAAGAAACCTTTTGTTGTGAAAAGGGAATGAGAGAGTAGAGCACAACATAAAACACTGTAAGGGTAAGTAGAGGTTAGAAGATGCTTATAGAGCTGAGCTGGTCAAGTGGTCTCTAAGGAGGAATAAGGCATGCAAACGTATATCTGGAGAAAAGTGCTAATTTTGAAAAAAAACTTCTAAAAGAGTTGAACACAGGATTTTAGTGGGTGGTTTTGTTGTGTGGGTGGGGAGGAAGGAAGGAAGAGGAAGAAACCTGGAATAATAATAAAATATAGATGGGAGATGGAAAGAAGAGAAGGAGATCAGGGAAAATGACGGCTTAGTGTGTAGGAGTGTGTTTGACCAAATATCCTTCCTCAGAAAGGATGGCGGAAATAAAAGCAGCTCCAAGTTAGGCTTACGGTGGCCAAACTTTTAATATAGCATTATTTCTATTAAATACTTTGAACATGTACATTTAATAAAACTTTATGTGTTTTTTCATTAAAAAATGGAAGCAACATGTAAACTAGAAAGTTATTTGTTATAACCTTTGTCTTTGAAAATAATTGGTCAGCTCTTGACATCATTTCCTTGTATATAAGTGCAAGAGGATACTCCCAAATTGAACGTGATTAGGAATAAAATATGGTCCATGCAGTAAATGTTAGATTTTATTTCAAGAGTCATTTTTTTCCCTCAAGTGTACCCACTGCCAATAGTTCCAATTTTCTATGCAACAAATGGGTAATGCAAAAAAGAATTTACATTGTATTGGTTCATTTCAGGAACCTTCTAATATCACACTGTCCTGTACAAATGTGTTTGTTTAGGAAATCTGCAAATTCGCTTAATCTTTAAAAGTCCATTATAGCAGGAAACAAAGAACCAACAAAATATTGCCAAATATAAAGCTTTAAAAAATAGTTGATTGTAAGTGCTCTCAGTTAGGAAAGAGCAATAAAGTAAAATAATATATTAAAAACATAGAATCAAGGCTGTTTAAAGTATGCTTCCCATTAGAAAACTTTGAACCAAATCCAGTGGAGGCAAGCATTAAAAAAAAAAATCTGAAAACCTTCTGGAAAATCACTCACCACCTTCAGGCTATGAAGCCTAATCATAAGTTCAAAGACTTTTGACTTGTGATGGAAAGCTACCAGGAAAAAATAAATTAGGGACCGGAATTTGTTAACCTTCAATATGATAGTTAATTTTGAAATTATATGTGATATGATGTAAAATATTTTTAATGTAGAGATAAACAGAGATAAGAAAAGGAACATTTCTTGATACTCTAGGATTGTCGAACCCATATTGAGTAATTGGTGAAATTTATCGAATTGAAAAGCTTGAGCTTGAACATTTCTAAGTCCAAATGTCACCTGAAACTATCAGAAAATAATTCTGGATTCCTATTTGAGGTGTTTCTTTCTCTTCACTACTTGAGCAAAATAATATATTGAAAATATATTTATGTTATATTTGCTATGTTAAATCCTATGAGCTTTGAAGAAACAATATAATTTTATTTTTAGATTTATTTTAAATACTTCCTTAGGGCCTGAGCAATTGTACAAGCACTAACACACATGTCTTGCATGTGGCTGATCCTGGTTCTATGTCCAGTATCACAGTTCTTTACACACTGCTGAGTACAATTTTCAAGGGACCTGTGTTGTTTCAAGGATTCTTTTTCAATAGATCCACTAGTTGCATAAGGAAAAGCTCTGCAGACTTTCATATTCTGTTATCTTTTACATAACTGTTTCTATTTATTTCTAATAGCTTATTATTGGAATTTCAGTATTTTCTTGGTTAAGCTTAGGTAATTAAGAATGAATGATCAGTTTACTTCCTCCATTCCAATTAAGTTTCTTTTTACATACTTTTCTTATCTAATTGTTTTGCTAAGACTTACAGGACGATATTGAATAGGAGCACTGAGAGTGGCTGTTTTGTTTTGTCCCTGATCTTAAGGAAAATAACTTTCTATTTCTGCCACTTAGATGACTGTGGATCTGTCATATGTGGACTTTGTTATGCTTGTGTGCTTTTATCCTATAATGATTTTGCTGAGGGCTTTTATCATAACAATTTTTATTTTGTGAAATACTTTTCCCTTTTTCCCTGTTGTTGGAATGATCCTTTTTTTTTTTGCCCTCCCTTCCTTGAAGTAGTGAGTCACATTTATTGATGTGCTTTTTTTGTTGTTGAAGTTAAACTAATGTTTTTGCAACATTGTATGATTTTTCTGATTCTGGTGTACAGTGACCACAACTCACTACTACCTATGTGCCCGTATATCCTCCACTAATGTCATGATTTTTTCTGGTTTACTTAATCTTTACTCCCTCCATTACTCTACTGCTCAGTGTTCTCAGTGTTGTAAATCAGGGCCAAGTGTTTGTTGTCATTCATTACTGTTCCCTTGGTTTCTTATTCTATACCAAAGATTAGTGAGACCTGCATTCTTCAAGTTATTCAGAATTTTGAAGAAATGAGCATCCTTCCTACAGCTTCAATGGAGACTGTTTGCTTTGATTGACGCACACAGAGCTATACACAGGGAGCATTCTTCCTGGTGTGCTGAGGACCATTTACTGAGGATGGAAGTGGGTCAGTTGCATGCAAGCACCTTAACCCCTGAGCTTCTCTCCAGATAAAAAGTAATGAAAGAAGAATCAGAATTTCTATCAACTTGCCATATACTTCCAAGTACTCAACAGTATTTTCTAGATAAGAAACATGACATTATGTCAGCATTTACAATTAGTAATTTTAATGAAGGGACTATGCTATGTCTCATGTTAAATATGTGTTCACATATATTTAACTTTTTATACATGAAGTGTTATAATTACTTTCTTCACAGAACCCTATCTGAGTCTTCCTAGAAGTGGTAGCTACAACCATCCTTAAACCAAATCTAAATTTCTTTTGCTGTTCTTGATTTTTATATGTAGATATTACATGAAAGCACATTTGAAACAAACATTCTGACTAACATCCTGGAATTGAAAGTACAGATGCATTGAGATAATGATCAGGGAATTATTGGTATCTAAAATAATACCCTATATGAAGATAGGAGTTTGGAGAATTTTATAGCAGTCTAGAGCATTGGTTTGGAGCAATTTATTTTTAAGCAGTTTATTTTAACGTCTATACTAAAGTGAAGAAGTGTTTCTAGAAATTCTTCAGAGAATTTGAGAATGGCCATGCTAATGTTTTTCCAGGGAAAAAGCAAAAACAAACCTGTGGAACAAGGTGTCAAAATAAAACTCAAAGACAGGGGTATAGTAAAAATCAATCCATGAGCATTATCTTGTTTCTCCATTAGTGTATGTCTTACTGTTTTCTTTATTTTTCTAAGATCTGCACCCTGCCAGTTACAGACCAGAAAGCACATTGTAATTTGAGCTTCTGTATCAAGACATACAATCTTTCATGTACAGCTAATATACACATAAACTTGATATTAACTTTTCTAAGATAAGTCAGACTCATTTTTTTACTTCATCATTGTGAAAAAGTTGTATTGAGTGCAAGACATTTTTAATATTTTCATCAATGGGCTTAGAGCTAGTATTGTGGAGGACACTTGCACACAATCAACCTGAGTCAGGTCTCTGGCACCATATATAATCCCCTGCGCCCTGCCAGGAAAGTTTCCTAAACACAGATCCAGGAACAAGCCCTGTGCACTACTGGCCCCAAAACAAATAAAATTTTTTTTCAACAAATATTTAAGGTCCACTTCTCTTATACCAAATCTAGAAAGTCATTTCAGAGTTTTCTTAAAAACAGACCAAGTCACTGATAGTTTGTTTTTCTCTGAATGTTAGAATAAACAATTAAGTATAGTAATGGTAAAGGAAGTCTAAGTGGAAGTCCATACCATGGACATGGAATAAATTCTGTGGATGAAATGAATTTTAAATTAGCAAAATACTGTTTTATGCTTGTTATCAGTAATGCCTGCATTTCAAAATTATTGAATATGCTCATCAAATTTCTCAAAAAAATTATGTTTAAAACCCCTTAAGGGGTAGGGAGTAAAGAAAATATAGTATATACGATCCCACGGTATGCCAAAAGATCACGTGGATGCCCACCTACAAGATGGTCAGACTTCCTTGTCAAGACCCTGAAGGAATGGTTTGAGGCTCTTCATATTCCTGAATCAACCAGATGTCATTGGGCTACATTGGCACGTGATAGGGTCAAATGGAAATGTTACCGGCACCCGCTAGAGCAAATTGATGAATAACGGGATTCAAGTGATGAAGTGATTAATGAGCAAAATTAAATTAAAACTTTTGAACTATAAAAAGCTTTGAACAATGAAAAGAGGTAGGGATCACTACCAGGGAAAAGGGAAAGATGGTGGGTAAATCAGGCCGGGGTGGGCAAATGTATGTCAAAAAATAGAATCAACTTTTAATTTTTTTTTAATTTTTTTTTATTTTTACAATTACAAAGATATACAATTAAAAAGTTCATATTTGGGTTTTGGTCATACAATGTTCCAGCACCCATCCCGCCACTAGTGCCCATCTCCCACCACCAATGTCCCCGGTTCCCTCTCCCCTCGCCCAGCCCTCCTCCATGGCAGGTTCTTTATTTCTTTCCCTTTCTCTCTCTTTCTCTTTTCCTTCCCTTCCAGACTATTTATTACAGAACATACATTAAAGGGTTGTCATGTGTATCCTTTTGCCTCTATTTAATGCTCAGTTCTAGGTTGGCATTTGTACCCTCGATAATTGTTAGCACACTGTTCCATTTTCTGTCTTACCTAGCCTCTGACTCCCACACATTTGTGATAATTTCCACTTTTGACAAGACCTCCTGATATATGTTTCACTTGACTTTGGATATTACACACACACACACACACACACACACACACACATGCATGTATTTTTAATGTATATACCTGAAACTATGTTAGGTAATGATGCAGTATTATTTTAATGAATAAGTTACATACAGTGCTGGGATGTATTTCAGTGACAGAACACTTTGTTTTTCTTTGGAACTTCTGAAAGTTATTAATGTCTCGGTTATAAACCATTAGAATCTTGAAGTAAAACCTGGCCTTAGCTCTTATTTTGTTTTTTGTTTTTGCTAATATTTCATACTACCAAATTACATAGTGTTGCCCAAATTGAGTTACTGAAATGTTGACAGAATGGATCTCACACTAGTTCTTTGTAGTTGAATAAGTGTTAATCTATATTTAAATGTTTATGCTGTAAAGGGTCTATAAATTTGTGTAACTAATAATTTTTACTTTACTTTTTCATTCATTCGTTCATTTATTTATTATCTATCTATCTATCTATCTATCTATCTATCTATCTATCTATCTATCTATCTATCTATCTATCTATCTATCTATCTATCTATCTATCTATCTATCTATCTATCTATCTATCTATCTATCTATCTATCTATCTATCTATCTATCTATCTATCTATCTATCTATCTATGCTTTTTGGGTCACACCCGGCAATGCTCAGGGGTTTCTCTTGGCTCTGCACTCAGGAATTACTCCTGGAAGTGCTTGGGGGACCATATGGGATGCCAGGGATCGAACCCAGGCTGGCATGGGCAAGCCCCGTGCAAGGCAAATGCCCTACCTACTGGACTATTGCTCCGGCCCCTGAAAACTTTTATTATATTGAAATGTGCCTCTACTTTCAGATACTGTATTCATAACTGGTGTTTTAGTAACATTTGTGCACATTTGAGTTCATTATGCCATCTAATATATGTTCTGTTCAGCTCTGAAATTCCTCCAGGTTTTCCAAGAATATCTTCCATCCATTCTGAAATCATATCAAGTTAACACTTGATCATTTCCTTTGTATTTTCTAGCTATAAAATTGAAAAAGCAGTCCCATTTTTAAATTCCATAGCTTTTTTTTTTTTAATTTGGGGAGGGTAACTAAGTCTCAAACCCAGATCTCTTGCATGTAATACATATGCTTTACTAGATTGATCTGCATCCGTGGACCAGCCATTCTAGGATCAGCTGTCAATGGAAAGAATGCCATGTCTAGTCCTTTCAGCTGACTCCAGCTCTCTAAATATTGCTCTTATCCCCTTTCTATCTTAGTACAATCTCATTATAAAGTTAACTATTCTTTTGGTTACTTTTAGGCTTCCTGTGCATTGTGATAAAACATTAAATATACTCACTTGTAAACACATCACTATCACTATCACTATCTTCCCGTTAATCATCTATTTGCTAGAGCGGGCACCAGTAATATCTCCATATGTCCTGTCTCATGCTAGTAGAACCCAAAGGCATCTGCTTGCTCCAGGAACAAAAGGAGCCTCAAACCATTATATTAGGTCATGAGAATGACCTAATATATATGTGACCGGTATTTGGCATATCAAATACTACACGAGCAGCTTGCCAGGCTTGCCGTGCGGATGGCATACTCTTGTAGTCACCTCTAAATAAAGCATTTATTGGTGAACCGCGACGGCCGCTAGCGGCTGTGCGAGCCGGGCTGTGATAGTCTGGTCTGCTGGGTGGAGTTGTGAGGAGAGGGAAGTCTGGATGTGGAAAATGGTGGGCCCGATGGAGTAGGGGGGTCATCTGGCTTGTTGTGAGGCTCTGCTGGGGTGGCAGGCCAGGGCTAGAACCCGCCATGCCTCCTGGGTGCCTCCTGAGCGACTGGGCACAGGGAGAGCAAGTAGCAGCTCTGCCCCATGTCTGAGAGTCTCTGGTTCAGCATACCTGGTCCGGATTGAAAAAAAAAAAAAACTGCTGCAGGGTGGATGTCGATAATCCGGGCTGTGATAGTCTGGTCTGCTGGGTATAGTTGTGACGAGAGGGAAGTCCGGATGTGGAAAATGGCGGGCCCCATGGAGTAGGGGGTCATCTGGCTTGTTGTGAGGCTCTGCTGGGGTGGCAGGCCAGGGCTAGAACCCGCCCTGCCTCCTGGGTGCCCCATGAGCGGCTGGGCACAGGGAGAGTAAGTAGCAGCTCTGCCCCATTGTAAACACATGCAATAAGCATATAACATTTGCATAAATTTAAATAATTACAGGTATAGAAATTTAAAGCACAAGCAGATGCATATATTCATATATATATATAGCTACATTAAGCTAAATCTAACACACATGCATATGCAGATTAGATTAATTTCTAAATTATGAACAGCATTATGAATATGAGATCTATTTTAAGTACAGATCTCCCATGCTGTGCTAAAATGTCACCCTTCCTTTATTTGAGGTGTATTTCTTTTGTAAAAAAATAATTTATTTTATGACTGCATGACTTGTCTGTGTCTTTTCTTTCATACATAGGCTTTGTTCTTTATTTTATAGAAGCAAACGTTAAAGGAGCGAATGTTGCTTGTCCTCTTGTGCCTCTGTCTACAGAGCCAGAAAGAATTCAGCCTGCTTATTTTTATACTTACTGATATCCTGGGGAGAAGGTAAAAAAAGAGTTTACAGAACCTGGTCAAAATAAGGATGTAACTTTTTCAGTTCTCCCAAGGGCCAAATCTTGGCTGAAATAACTGACAGTTTCTGGACATACAGAAGGAAATGATGAGTTTGGCTAACTGTCCAGATGTGTGCTCAACAGATGTATAAGGTTATGTTTTAAAATGACAAGGAATGCAATACCTGTGTTGTAGAGGAAGTTGTAAATAGTAAATATATAACTCAGCTGTCAGCTTGCATCTGAATTTTAAAGCCTGTCAAAATAACAGATACCTTTCTATCTCTTTAACACTGCATAAACTATGCCTATGTATAAAGCCAAATGAAATCATGAGTTAAATTAAGCTGAGATTAAAATAATGCAATTATTTTTGTATTGTTATCTGTAGTTGAGCATTTTAATGAATATGTGTTAACCAAAAGATAGAAATTGATTATCTTTACTCATTGATGAGTATATATTTTTGTGCTCTTGCTTCTCAGTACTATAAATAGTCTTATTTCAAGGTGTTTACCATGAAATTACTTTGACTAACTTTGTGATAAGATAAACTGAAAACAGTAATGCTTCAATGCTTCTAAATTCTATGAAACAGCTTCATGGCATATGTCATAATTGTCTTATGAACGAATATGAGTAGTATATTAAAATATAAAACAACGAAAGTGAAGTCTTTTCTAAATTGGAATGTTCTGAAATAGGACCATACTATACTGATTCCAAAATTCTTTCTTTTTTTTCTTTATTCGCATCACACCCTACAAAGCTCAGGGGTTACTCCTGTCTCTGCACTCAAAAATTACTCCTGGTGGTGCTCCAGAGGCCATATGGGATGTCGGGTATCAAACCCGGGTCACCCATATTCAATGCAAATGCCCTACCTGTTGTACTGTTACTCAGGTCCTTCCAATATTCTTATACTGTAATCGTTGTTTATGTGTGACATGGTTACCATGTTTTGCATGCTTTGTAAAAGTCAAAACATACATCCATGGGAAGCACAACAAAGCACATCCTAATTTGGGAATTTTAAAGGCTTCTGGGATTTTAAGTTGACACTTCTTTGGCTGAACTCCAAAACACAACAGGACTATGAAAAAAAAAGGAGCCATTTGGATTCTGTATTTTCCTAAATCTAATATTCTGGAGAGAATAATGTCTAAAATAAAAGTATAAAAATTGTTAATTTAGAAAGGTTCATTTCAGAAAGTAGTTAATGCAAAATGAATTTACTTGGTGACCTTTAATAAAGAGAAAGTTGCCAGTAGAAATTCATGGGAGAATTAGACAGGGGCTAACCCTCTATTAGTCTTTTGAGCAAAAGCAGACAGAAAGGAATTCCTTACGTTGGAAGAAAACTTTTAAGACAGAGTACATCCTTATTCTTGTATAGGTATGGAAATGAGGAATTACTGTTGGTTTAGACTTCCTCGTGTTTGGAAAAGGTTTCTGGGAGAAGTGGGAAAGCTGAAGAATGGGAAATCTGGCTCTGCATATGCCTCCCATCTCAGAGAATAGTTTCACAATCCTAATTCAGTAGTTGCTACCCTCTTTCCCTGTTTACTTTTGAGTGAAGTGGGAGAATAAGAAAAATCAACTTGTCAAAAGTTAATCTATGACTGGAAATGTGCATATATTCCAATCATTGTCTTAGACAAATGCCCTACTGCTGTGCTATCTCTTTACATACTTAGAGAAGTATGATAAGAAGTATCTCTATACATACTTAGAGAAGTATGTAAGTACATACATAGAGAAGTATCTCTGACATATTTAGAGAAATATGATGAATAGAAATATTAGTTTGTTCTTGCAAAATAGCACATGAATTGTTTATTTGCTCTTTAACACAGTTGAGATACATAACAGTTACTATTATTACTATTAGTAGTAGTAGTAGTTGTAGCACTATAGTATTTGTTTTAGAGCCACAATTTTCATTGCTCAGGTCTTACTCCTGTTTCTTCACTCAGTGATAACTTGAGGGGCGTTTGGGAGTCTAACCTAGGTTGGCCATGTGTAAGACAGGTGCTGTCCTGCTTTACTGTACTATCTCTCTATCCTGGTGTAAAATAATACTTTTATCAAAATGTAAAAATATTTCACATATTCAAATACATTTATCCTCCTCCTCCTCCTCCTCCTCCTCTTCTTCTTCTTCTTCTTCTTCTTCTTCTTCTTCTTCTTCTTCTTCTTCTTTTTCTTCTTTTTCTTCTTCTTCTTTTTCTTCTTTTTTCTTCTTCTTCGTCATTGTCGTCTTCTTCTTCCTCTTCTTCTTCTTCTTCTTCTTCTTCTTCTTCTTCTTCTTCTTCTTCTTCTTCTTCTACTTCTCTTCTACTCCTCCTCCTCCACCTTCTCTTCCTCCTTCTCCTCCACCTTCTCTTCCTCCTCCTCCTCCTCCTACCCCAGCAATGCTCTGGGTTGAGAACTCCAGGCCCTACAATCAGAAATTACTCCTAGAGTTGCTGGGGTAGGGGGAGGGGTAGACCATACGGGATGCCAGGGATTGAATAATAATACATTTTTAATAATAATGCTTTTATAATAATGTACAAATATTTCACATATTCGAATACATTTCTCTCCTCCACCTGGAAATGTTCTGGGTTGGGTACTCCTGTCTCTGCACTCAGGAATTACTCCTAGAGGTGCTTGGGGGAACCATATGGGATGCAGAGGATTGAATCCTGGTCGACCTTGTGCAAAGCAAATGCCCTACCCACTATACTATCACTCCATCCCCCTTGAATGCAGTTCTTTCCATTACCGTCATGGAACTAAAGCAAGTGGCTCCTGAATCCTGGGACATAACGGATATAACTCAGTGGCATATTGCAATTTCAGGCTTCTTGACTCTAGAACATGGAACCAATAGATTTTGGTGCTTTGCCTCATGGGTGCTTCTGATACAAATCAGAATCATTCATATTGGGCTGCTTTGAGCAGCTGTAGATCTTCCTTACGTATGGTGGAGTCTTGGAAAGCTCACTTGTATCACTTGTCTTCCCATTGTTCATTTATTTGCTCGAGTGGGCACCAGTAATGTCTCCATTCATTGGGAATCAGGTCCATTATTGTTATTGTTTTTGGCATATTGAATACACTAGAGGTAGCTTGCGAGGCTCTGCCATGGCTCAGAGTTCATCCCAGGGGGCCCTTGTCTTTTTTCTATATCTGACCATCAACCATCCAGGGCCCACGGGGCAGAGCCCTGGGTGTAGATAAGCCTGTCTCCTGTCTGCCACCTGCCGCTGCAGCTGGGCACTGCAGCCACACCTGAAACACCTCTAAGGGCAAGATAAAGCTTAGTATAAATAGAACATATTCTAGCATAACCCAATGAATTTACAGTTTAACATCTTCTACCTGAAACATGCTCTAAATATTTATATTAGCCTATAGTTTTTTTTCTTTCTTATTCTTTTTTATTTTCCTTCTGAATACCTAGTCTAGAGAAGTAAAACAGACACTTTCAGTGTTCAGGAGTTTATGATTCTTTATTTGGGATTATCACATTTGAGATATTGAAATTGAAATATCAGGTAAGTAGGTAGATATGAGACAAGTATCCTAGGAACAGGTTGATTCTGGAGGTAAAAATTGACACGTCTTTCATATATAAAGGTAGTTAAAGCCATGGAAGTGATTGGAATCCAATAGAATGATGCTACAGTAATTCTTAGGTTTGGGATAATGAAATGCCAAAAGCTGAACCTGTGTGTTCCATTTTTTTCATGTTTGGTGGTGGTAACAGGAAGTGTCAAATTAGATTGGATACCAATAAAAACATCACAGGAAGATTATGCCATCATAGAGTAAAAGAAAATGAAGAAATTAATACAGGGAGAAGGTTGGGATCAACTATGTCAAACAGTGCTGAGAGATTTCTCCTTTAGGGTCAATCAGGTTATGGGACTTCAGGTTAAATCAGCTTCTCTCAGGGCCCCTGAAAGATTTCTCCTTTGGACTAAATCAGATTATGGGAATCCAGGTTGAATCAGCTTCTCTCAGGGCCACTAAGTATTATCTATAATATAACATTTTCTAACCTAAATCCAAAATTACCTTTTTAGGATTAAATTCATTTATACTTTTATATGACTATTCATATTTTCCTTTAAAAAATTTCATTCATTCTAAATTGTATAATTGCAGGATTTATCTATTTTCATGTAAATATTTTAAAGTAGCATAAATTTTAAGTGTTAATTAAAATTTTATATCATAAAATATAGTTTAACATTGTTTTGGTTATCAACTTATCATTGATTTACAATTTTGTGGAATTTCAGGAGTTTTGCTTTATTCACGTCTGCATGTGTGTCACTTGTCACTTGTCTTTCCGTTGTTCATCATTTGCTCGAGCAGGCACCAGTAACATCTCCATACATTCTTTCACATGCTAGTGTAGTCCAAGGGCATCTGCTCACTCCAGGAACATAAAGAGCCTCAAACCATTTCATCAGTTCATGGGAATGTGGTCTATAATTGTTACTGGTATTTGGCATGTCAAATACGACACAGGTAGCTTGCCAGGCTTTGCCAGTGGTTGGGATACTCTTGTAGTCACCTCTAGCATTCATTGATGAACCGGCTTGGCCGCTGCGCAAACTGGACTGTGATCAGCTCTTCTGCTGGGTGGAGCTCTGACAAGAGGGGAGTCCGAATGTGGAAAATGGAGGCCCTCATGGTGTGGAGGTTCCTCTGGCTTCTTGCAAGGCCCTAGCTGAATAATTTACAAAAGATTTTTCTCATATATCCACTCTAAAGAACATAGTTAGGGATTAGCAAATCTCCAAGGGTATCAAAACTGTAGATATGTTGACAGAACTGAGCATTCCTTGGAGTGGGGAGAGGGTCTTTGGGATGCTTTTGGAGAGCAGTGGGCACTTAGGTGGTGGGTATGTTGTTGGAATCATGTATACATGAAAAGTATAGTCAACAGTATTGTAAATCACAGTACCTCAAACATATTATTTCAGATCTTGAAAATAGTAGAAATAGAAAAATAAGGGGGCACCTCCAACATAGCTATGAAAATGGGTGGTGATTTTTGTTGTTTTCAAGGATAAAGGAAAAGCAAAACCCCAGAGCTTGCTAAAGATGGGAACACACATACAAGCTTAAATCTCAAAGATAATAAAACACTGGGGAAAGCTGTTCTGATGTTGGAGAAGGAAGAAAACAATTTCAAAAATGTGGTTACTGAGTTTCTTAATTAGATACAAATAGTTATAGCCAATATGCACACTACCAGCTTTCTTCCAGATATTTCAAGGTGTTAATACGATACTCTGACACCTGACAGAAGTAGAAGCAATTGCTTTTGGAAAATTACTGATGTGTACTTTTGCCATAGGTGCCTTTCCAATAGCTGAATGTTATTTGAAAATGATCAGAATGCATCAAGGATGGTTAGGCATGCAAGGAAACATCAATTACTTTTGGTAATAGCAAATACTATGGTGTTTCTGCATTCTAAATCAGTAGACCAATAAATTTCCACTTTTCTATACAAACCAATTGGCACAAATCTGAGATTGATGGTTTAAGACCACTGATTTATGCCAATTGAGATTTACTGCCAAAAAATTAGGGAAATTTTTGTTTAATGAGTTTAATCAGATGTTATAAACAAGGAAACAAACACAAAAAAAGTTAAGCCTACTATGACTGAAAGGTAAATTTTTTTTTAAAAAATTGCTGTGGCATAGAACGTACTCAACACAGCATGTTTGACCTTCTGTTCCAGGCATCTGTAGGTCTTCATTTGTGGGGCAGTTTGAGTGTAATCTTGTTACCATGTTCTTTATCTTTTCCTCCATTTTCAGTTCCCTACATATGTTTATCACTTGCTTTCTAACAGGACATCTTGTTGAGATAAAAGAAGGTTTTATTGGAAGGAACAGCTGCTTCAAACAAATACATTTCAATAGTTCTATTGTTTATAAAAATAAACAAATAAATAGAACACTATAATCTCTAATCTTCCATAGAAAAGAGGTTACTCTACAGATGGTAATTTGCTTTTTGATTCATTGCAGCTGAAAGTAAGTTAGTGTTTTTACTACTTTCCAGACAATGCACGTATAACAGAGTACTAAATTTAATCCTTCTAACTTTCGTTTCATTTTTTGTATGCTATTTAAGTTTACATGTATTTTAGCTCCATAAAACAATGACTATTATTTTAAGTAGTATTCATTTAAATTTACTCATTTGCTTGTCTTATTTCTTTCCAGAATTATACTATGCTCACTGAAATAATTTTTCTTCCTAAAACTTTCCATTGGTACTACTTTTATTATCTGAAGTCAGTGAATTCTCAAATTTTCAATGCTTGAGAAATCTGTTTCACTTCAATATTTTTTCCTGAGGAGGGGGATGGGTGGGCAGTTTTGACCATACCATGTGGTGCCCCTGGGCTTTTTCTGGCTCTGTACTTATAGTTCAGTTTGTCCATTCTTGAAGCAGTATATATGGTAGTGGCAACTCAAATAGGGTCAACTGCGTGCAAGGCAAACACCTTAAGTCATGTACTATCTGTGTGGTTTAATTTTCATTTAATAGAATTACCATCCCAACAATCATCACCACATCAATGGTCCTACCCTTTGCACCACATCTACCTCTAATAAAATTAATAAAACAAGAATCTGACATTAGCAGATTTATTTGTTCTTTTAGTAGTTTAAGATAAAATGTAAAGAATAAGTTTCTTCTTCCCTTTGTGTTTACCTGATCAAATTAATATATAAAAAGTGATCTATAAAGACTTGTTTAACATAACAGACTAACCATTCAATATTCTAAGTTGTCATTGTCTCATAAGTGTCATATTTTTTGCTGCTCAGTAGTGTTTAAAAGCAATTAATAAAGTTCTCACACTGCAAAGGTTACTTTATTAGATAAATCTCTTTAAACGATTAGTGGCCTATCTATCTCTTTTAGATGGTCAGACTTTCTTGTCAAGACCCTGAAGGAACGGTTTGAGGCTCTTCATATTCCTAAATCAACCAGATGTCATTGGGCAACATTGGCACGTGATAGGGTCTAATGGAAATGTTACTGGCGCCCGCTCGAGCAAATCGATGAGTAACAGAATTAAAGTGATCAAGTGATCAAGTGATCTATCTCTTTTACTTCCATCATTGCAATTTATTTGTGGAAGGAGCAGCACAATTTATAGGGATTCTGCTGCTCTTTTCACACACACCAAACTGAACTTTGCCTGTTGCATTCCTGTGGTAGAGCAATAAGTATTCTTCTGTCATAGTTTTTATGAATTTGCACGGTGAACTGGAGACAATACAGTTTTGATTTTGGGAGGATAATATCACTTAATATGTAATATTGATTTCTTTCATCTTGAGGAACATACTGTTATTTTTCTCAATTTTTTTGTGAGGTTGGCAACGTATTCATATAACTCATCCTTATGATCAATGTCTCTCCATGATTGGTTCTCTAAAGCATGAACTCCTCTGGGGGAATAATTTTTGACTTAGTTGATAGTTTGTTTTTGGCTTTTATACTTGGAAGTCAGTTTAGTTGCAAATAAAATCTTTGTAACTGTTTTATTTCCTTGACCGTCTTAACATTCTTCTGATTTTTTAAAAATAAAGCATCATTTAAATAAATGTTTTCAAAGTTCTATTTTTATTTTATTTTAGAGATCAGGTCATCAGTATTTAAAACTGTAATCCTTTAACTCATTTTATGAGAAATTAGTTTTCTTATAGGAGGAAGTGTATGCCATAATGGTTTTCTCTACTACTGAGAACTGGAGTTCTATTCTACATTTATTAAATGTTTAAAAATGAATGATATGTAGATATAAGAATATTTCTCTATAAGTACTTCATATTATAAGATATAATATCTCATAACTCGATTTTCTTATCTTGCCTGCTGAGTTTTTCAATTTTTAATGCTCTATAGAAGATTAAATATGTTGGACTTAACATTCAAACAGAGGAGACATGTTCAAATGCAATCTTAGTGCCACATATAATTTTGAGAAACTAGTCTTTATTCTTATTTTGCTACATGAACAAAGATACAGGAGGAAGAGAATATTAACCAAAATATACAGAAACACCTTACTGTTTTCTATAGTTATCTAAAGTAGCTAAGCAGAAGACAGCTATAGACATGAGCAATGGAAACAGTAGTGTCGGAAAGACTCATAGAGATTGAGTGTACCACTGGTTGGTTGTAAGCATGGACTGATTGGAATCTGAATCCCAACTATCTAACTTAGGTTATGGGCTGGGTGGGCAAGTTTCTTAAACTCTTTAAGTCTCAGTTTCCAATGCAAAATTAATAGTAATTAACAACTTTACATAATCTATGCAACATTTCTTTATAGAATTGATTATTTGCTACCTAAAACTTATGCCATTTATCATTGGAGGTTTGGGGAAAATTCAGATCATAGTGCTCAAAGTATAGTTTAAAATGAAATTTAATAATCTTACACTGATTTTACTAAGAAACAAACCACTCATGTTTAAATAAATGAATCTTTTTTTTCTAGCTTTGAACTGTAAGATCAGAAAAATATTTTGCTGGCCTTTGATAAATTTGCCAAATTGGTAGTCAAGAAGCTGGCAATTTACCAATTATGTAGGTGGACACTACATTTTTAAATACTGAGTTTTGTATCATGCTGAAGCTATTAAGTTTTAAAAAATCCTCAGCCTGCTCATATGATAGTCATTTTTAATTTAATTATTTTTTTTAAAACCAGAATTCTTAGACTCTTTTTTTTTGTGAATAATTCCAATAAGAAAAAATTATTTCCAAAACCAAGAAGAATTGGAAATTCCCCACATTTTATTGTTAGAACTCTGTGAGGATGTAATATACCTTAATCTTTGCAGACGTATATTTATTATATTTATGCCTGCTTCTCCTAGTTCTTAGGGAAAAAAAACCTCAAGATTTCAAAACCTATTAAAAATCTGTAGCACAAATAGATGACTGATGCCTAAAAAACGAATTGAAAAAGAGAGTGTCATGGTCCATGCATTCATTTGGCTAGTATAGAAATAGCATCTGCCCATTTGGTTGAAGTGGCAGAGAACAGTGGTAGTACTGAGTAAGCACATATATCTAAAACTTCTACTGAACTATTGAATGATTTCAACCAGAGAGGCACATGCTAGCTTTACATTATCTTATATGAATACCAGTTCTGTGTCTTACTCTTGCTTGACTGCATGGTCCATCATCTATGCTGCTCATAAATCTTATTCACCTTGAATAGAACAAAAAATAAAGCTAACAGACTTTACTCTTGTTATTTTAAATAGACACTATCTCTCTTATTTTGAGTCTAATGTAAGGATTCTTTCATTAGTCTCTTTATTATTTCAAAATATAACATTATGATATGGACTTGAGAAATGAATTAAATCCCAAGGCCTAGGTTTGTGTCATTAGAGATCATACTTGGGTTCTGGATTATTGGTACACATAATAATCAGGACATTAGAAACCACATTATGAAACTCAGAATTTGAAGAACATGATGATCCCAGAAAATACAATAAAACAAAACAAGAAACACTCCAGAGAACATGGGACATTTTTTTTATCTTACTAAAATCCAATTATCTTTTCAAAAAGCACAACCTATTTTCCATTTCTTGAGGCATATTTGAAAATTATTTTTATCTCCAATTCCAGGTTTGGAATCTCAGACGGATGGGTTCTATAACTATTCTACATTTTCTTCTTTCATTTTAACTAGAGAAAGAAAAAAGTGTTTCTTGCCAGATTAAAAAAAATATATTCTGTCTAAGCAATAAACTTATATTCCAAAGTGTAGTTGTTATAAAGAACCATTATCTATTTAAAACGTAAGGAAACACTTAATTTTTAAGCAACATTGACTTGAGTTGAATTATGGAGCAATTCCTCCGGAAGTTCATGTCACAGGAATGTTATTGCCAAATAAATCCACTGTGATCATTTGAGCGACAGTGAATAGGAAAAGCACTTAAAATAATTGGACACTCAGGGGTACCTTTCCAAAGTTTGTTGTGACATGTTAGCTGTGTCACTCCCATTAAAACCAGTAGGGGTTTTGAGGTAGAAATTCATCTTTACAGATTAAAGCCTTCCTTCTTTACATGTGGAGCTGTGGAAACCATCAAGACTGCAGGGGTGGAAAATATCAAGCATTTTAAAAATAAAGTAGTGGCAAATTTTTTTTCTCTCACATTTATCTTTATAAACTTTTTACTTATATATTTTGATACATCCAACTAAAATAAGAAAAGAGAAAATAGGATGTTTTTGGTAGAATATATGCATTATAACTGTGATTTCTGTACTTTTATTCTAGGTCAGTAAATAGCTATTAACTTAAAATGTTTCTATGCATTTTATTTAATACTCACTTTCTCTGTTCTCTGGGTCCCCTTCTATTGTTCAATTCATGCCAAATTTCTATAAGAATTAAGAGACTTTTATATAAAATTGCTTCTATAGTTGAGAATTAAAGAGAAAGTATGTTTATTTTATTATTACTAAGGAAAATGAAATATTTTTTATTTAAATAATGGTAGCAAAATATGATTCATTTTCATGATTTATTTTAGACTTTCTATGATAGAATCTGACATTAATATTTCTTAAAAACAAATTAATTGTGTTGCATAAATATTTCTATTGAAGACCAAGAGAATCCAAAGAGTTTAACAAATGTTTTGACCTTAGAAAGACAGGTTTAGTCCCCAGCATCCCAGGGTGAGCACTGTAGGCAGCACTGACAGTGGCGCAACACTTCTCTGCCAAAGTTGACAGCAAAATTTCTAGTCTATTCCCCTTAGGCAATATTTGAATAATAACCATTCTTAAAAATGAATTACTAGCTCAATACATAGTTGATAGAATGTGGATATTATTATATCCCTTGCTATGTTACTCAGATTGTTTTATGCTCAATAATAATTTATTAGTGTCCTTAAATATATCTTTGTATAAATTATAATAATAATACCTCTATTAAGGAGCAGCAAATGAACTAATGGATGCCTAGCATCAGCTTTATGTTCAAGGATACTCAACTGGAATGAATAGAGAGAATACATGAATGGCTTTGGTATGGTGGGTGAATTTGTTTTGGATTTATCCTTTTTCTTGGAGTCAGTGCTTTAGTTACAATGGGGAGGGACATTAGACTATTAAAAACAGCAAATACAGGAAAGTATAAGAGGAAAGTTGTTCTGTAACCATACATTTGACTATCATAATAAAATCAGTATATTGGGCTGGAGTCTGAAAACAAATACCTGATAGTGTTGAATTTAAGTACAGTTTGTGAGGCACCAAAATGAGTTTGGTTTTTACCCCTATGCATACACACACTATCTCATGATCTGCCTATTAGTACAAAATAAAAACAGAATTTTCTTTCTTTAAATATCATTGATTTATTCATTTTATTATTGTTTTATTCTATTTCTTTAAATATAAATAATTTACTCTCCACAATTTTGTTTCTACTTTCCTAATATCTACTTGCTTTTATAAGTCAGATAAAACATTGCTTTTATCTCAGCTGCCAAATTGAAGTCTTCCTTTCTGCAGTTCATCATGGTGTATCTTCAACTAATTTCCCTGACATTTCCTACGATGGCCCTTTTAAAATCAAGAAGAGATGAGAAGGAACTTTACAAGGAGGCAACACAGGATGCAAATGTTATCCAGACCCTCAAATCCATCAATGAGTCTCTGGAGAACTTGCCCTGTGAGTTGAGGACCACTGCTTTGATAATTTTAAGAGGTCCATTGTTTATTATAAATTGTCTCTCTCTCTGAGGTGACAGCAAGAGAATTTGTGATTATAAATTACTTCCCAGCATCCTGCTCTGGCACTCACCCGTGCTGCAGGAATGTGTGTGTGTGTGTTTGTGTGTGTGTGTGTGTGTGTGTGTGTGTTCGAGGATGAAGGGAAGATGCTGATTCTATTGAACAATATTTTGAAATGTTACAAAGGATCTGAGAATTTTGGTGAGGTGAGAAAGAAATTAAATTGTTTTATCTAATAACAGAATATTATATTAGAATCCTAAGAATTCATTATATTTAAAATCCTTACATGCTATCTGAGATGCTGTATACCATGGAAAGAAAATTAGTTTAGTGCGTCATTCAAAATCTGAGACTAGTGCTTCAGTTTGTGAGATCAATATTTACTTGAAATACATGCTATCCTTTCTATTTTATACTTGTTGGGTTGTTTCATCGGGATTTATTTTCTTTTTTTTAAAATATTTTATTATCCATGTTTCACCTGACCTTGGATATTGGTATCCTGCTGTTCTATCACTCTGGCCCTAGGGATTCCCTCTCAGTTGCTATGCTTTCCATATTTTTTGTTAAATTACACTTGTCTCTTCATTAGTCTTTGAATCTAAATCCTAAATTTAGTCTTTATATTTTAAAGATTGATTTACAGTGATATCTTTTTTCTAATTTACCATTTGTATATATTTATGCATATCCTCATTTATTTCCTGTTATGTATGTTCTTGTCTTTATATTTTCCTTAATCTTCCTTTCTTCTAAGTATGCAATATATCAGTAATTATACATTTAATTCCATTTAAAGTAAAACAAGCCAAATCAATTGAGTAATTTTGTCATGTATATATCTTCACTTTTTTAATTATTAACTTTTTATTGAAGTATCAGAATTTACAACATAGTTAATCATACTTTTCATGATCATATCATTTCAACCCCACACCCATCCCTAGAGAGACTGCTTATTCTTTCAAGTTTCATGAAAAATTTAAAATATAATAACTGTGGACAAAAAAACTATCATAACTGCTGCCAAGATAGTCATTACCCAGTTTCAAAAGTATCGGCATTCTTCTATTTATATTTCATTCCTCACAAGCACATTGAATTTTGCTTAAAATATAAAAAGCAAATCAAAATATCTTTTTTTGCCTGTGGAAATTCTTATATCTCCACATAACAATTCTGTGGTCTGCTGACTTACTTATAATGATTTCTTATAGCAGCTAGCGAGTAGTGCGTGTTTTTAACCGTTGGTGGTTAGCTCAGTATCAATTAGCTCAAATTGCGGGGCGCCAGTACATTCTGGACCTATCCGGCAAGTAGCCAATGGCTGGTGATTCAGGAATATGAAGAGCCTCAAACGTTTTCAGGGTAACAGGAAGTGCCATTTGTAGGTGGGCGGCCACGTGATCTTTGACATCCGTGGGACCAGGGTAGGCTCAGAGGGTTGCCAATCGATTACATAGCATTGATTTTCGATGCCTTGACGAGACAGCGTCTGATTCTAATCGACGGAGGTCAGACTCGTTCTCACGAGTGAGACGTGATATTAAGCATAGCTCTTGAGCCTCTGGGAGACCCGAATAGCTCTCCGCTTCGTAGGGCCCAGGTCTCGAGGCGTATGTTAATAGGGAGACGTGGGTCGAGAGATGTCCCGGGGAGGTTCTTTTCCTTTAGCTATTTTTCGAGCCTTGAGGCACACGCTTCTGGAGTCAGGTTTTGGTCTCATATATCGACAGGTAAAAACTCATTAGAGATGTTGCCATGAGAGAGAAGGGGCCTTGGACTAGTTATTCGAACAAGTTTTTTCAGATCACTGTAGACTACTTCAAGGTAAAGTAGAGCGTATTTGGTTATAGACGATGTACGGAGGTGGTGTAGTCGCACTATTACTCATCCCAAAGTCTCAGATGTTCGAGGGTGGCTGAAGAGTTTTGGTGAGATGGTATCACCCTGGAACTGATAAGATCATTTAGATGGTGGAGATCTGGGTGAAAAATAATAGATCTGATGGTGAACACCGTTGACTAGGGCGGTGAGTTAGAATCAAAGGCTCGTAAATCAAGAAAGAAGAGCGGCATCTAAAACAAATGTGTGTTAGGTATTGAACCTGATAGGTGACCAGTGAAGTCAGTGCGTTAAGCTGTGATGAGAAAAGAGATGGGGCGATAGTTCTGTCGTTTCCGAAAGTGAATGTCGTTTATGGAGGCATCTGCAGGTAGTGTGAAGAGCGGAGTGTATGTGGCCAGGATTCCGATGTTCGGTGTCGGGCTGGTGTGTTCTTCTAGTGAGATGAGTTTTATTCAGAAGGGAGAACTTAATGACGTATCACCTGGGAGTTGGGCAGGTGGATGGGCTTCAAAAAGATTGAGTGAAGTGTTTCCACGAAGATGTGATAGATCCAGCGTCGGAGGGCAGTCATCGTCTTATAGTTCGAAGACAAGGCAGTCATATCCGGCTTCGTTTCTTCTTGAGGTGCTTTGTCTTGCATGCTGCTTGCTGTCTTTGAGAGCTTGCAACAGGGGTGCGCATCTTTTCCGTGCTCTTTTCCCATCCAAGAAAGTTAGTGTCGTCGGTTTTAAACTTTTTAGCTCAAACAGTACATTTATATCAAGTGATGAATCATATATGATTTGTATAATAGGGTAGCACCTTTTTCTAACCTTTCTTCTGCGAACAAAACATTTTTTTTCAGAAGACTTGCCTATATTTATTCTCACTATAGCATAGTGTGACCTTCAGTTTTTTTTCCCACTTTTTCCTGAGAGTAACAATTTTATCTCAAAAATTGATTAGATTGATATTGAGTTTGGGGTAATGGGAAAAATGATGACATTTCTAAGTTTGTGGTATGTGTATCTGGGTTCACATGTGGTGCCTAGTGTCAGGTTTGCTCATCCATAGACTAAGGTCCTAAACCAGCTGCCATTCTAGTGATTACAGGCCCATATCTACTATGACTTCAATGTTATCTAGATTAGGCACACGTCCTCTTTACACCCATTGGTCCCAGCTTGGGATAGTTAGAATTTACCAAGTGACTGCCACCCTGGCTACTTTGAGACTATATTTTAAGATTATAGGAAGGATCATACTAGTTTGCCCTAGAGCAGGCAAGTGTGACCCTTTCAGTATACAGAGAACAAAACACTCAAAGTCACCCTGGTGCAGATAATAAATAAGTAGGACCTTGTGGGTACCATCTAGATTACATGACACCCATGAAATTACGATGTATTACTTTATATCAGTCCCCCCCTCAGTATTTTACATCTCTTATGACAATCTCTTATGTAAAGGAAAGAATTAGTTCTCAGCATAATCATTACTACAGGTTTATACCTGTAGTAGGGTGTGGCACCACCATTTTACACTCTTCTACTCTCTGGAAGCTGTTTAGTTGGACTTTGTTGACAGGACCCTCCCTTAAGTTAGGATTACTTTTGTAGTATATATGTGGGGCTGACTTGAGGTACTCTCTCTGGTGGGATCCACTTTGGCGGGACTTTCTGGTGGGATCCTCTTTGGTAGGAGTCTTGGGCTCTCTTGTATTGTCTAAGTTCTGGCCAGAGCTAGAGGTCTTCCATTATATTGGACTGTGGTGGTAGTGCTTGTTGTACTATTAAAAGCCTTTTGGAACTGTGCCAGACTCATGTGTTTTCATCTGTTCCCTGGCGACCTTGGAGGTAGAAGAGAACTTCTGTCCTGATAATTTTGGGGACCCCCGTCGTTCCCCAACATGCCCAGTGTCAAGTCTCATCAGAATTTGTGAAATGGCAAATTTCAGTGTATATTTTTCTCATTCACGTAATGTTTACAATAAAATTTTCCTCATGATGTATACTAAGCTATCCCAGTATCAACAAGTTTGTCGCTCATTGAAGGCAAGATAAAATATTGTTCTTTCATAATAACAAATTCATGCCTTAGCAAAGAGAATCCATTAGGTTTGTTTTTTTGCTTCTGGAAATGTTTTAGGAAAATACAGACCTCACGAACTTTTGAAATGTTTTGTTAAATTCTTTCTAGTTTTTTATTTTTTTCATAGCCAATAGATCTATGACATTTTTGTTTTGTTTTGTGGGTTCATGCTGAAAGATAGTCTAGGCTTATTTCTGTGATGTCCAGAGGAATCACTCTTGGTGAGGCTCATGAAACCATATGGGGTAATAGAAATCGAACCTGGGATGATTAGCTCTAAGGCAAATGTCCTTCACATCACACTACCTCTTTGAGCCCCGATGGACTTAATCGTCGATATATCATGAGGTCTTGAAACTTGAAATCCAGTTATTCATTGATTTGCTCGAGCGGGTGCCAGCAATGTTTCCATTTGTTCCTAGCATGTGCCAGTGTAGCCCAATGGCATCTGCTTGCTCCAGGAATACAAAGCTGCAAACTGTACGTTCAGGGTTTTGACGAAGAAATTTGACCATCTTGTAGGTGGGCAGCCACGTCATCTTTTGGCGTCCCTTGGGATCCAGTTGGCATTGACTCTAGTCCAGCGGTCATCTCCAAGTCACATTACATGTCCAACCCATCTGATTTTTGGCCTTGGCAAACTAGAGAGCATCCCTGACTCTTGATCATCGACAGAGGTGGAAACTCCAGATTCCTTCTCTCACTTGAGTGTGGCGTGATTTTCCAAGCATAGCTCTTTCGATTCCTCTTTGGGAGACCCGAATAGCATTCTCATCCTGCTTTCGTAGGGCCCAGGTCTCTGAGTTGTGTGTTAATGCAGGGAGAAATGTGCAGATGTGAAGAGTGTGCCCGGAGCCGGAGGTTCTTTGACCTTTTGGCTATTTTTTCAGTGGTTGTGGTGGCATTCTATGGATCTATCTTCCTCCTGTGCAGTTCATGTTTTAGGTCATTCATCATGTTGAGTTCTTGATCTAGGTACACATAACTGCTGCATTCAGAGATGTTTGTTTCTTTGAGAGTGAATGGGACCTCTGGAACTAGTTCATTTTTTCATGAGCATTGTTTTGTTGAGGTTCAGCTATTAGACCTTCCTTTTCATATTCATGGTTGAATTCAGCCAGCATTTGTGCTGCTTGGCTAATTTTTTGTGTTATTAGAATGACGTCCTCAGAGAAGCGGAACAGGATTATCAGAACATTAAATGAATTACAACATGTGAGAAAGCTGGGATCAGAAAAATGATTCAGCACAATCGATCATATCCACACAGTAACCAAGCTCATTGAGGTTTGTTGGGATCAATTGCCGCTCTGTCTCACGTTCATTGATTTAAAGAAAGCCTTTGATTCTGTTGAGACTGAAGCGGTCATCAAAGCCCTAGCCAAACAGGGCATTTAAACTCCATACATCAAGATCCTTTGTGAACTGTACTAAGGATTCACAACCAGGATGTCACCATTCTACAAGGAAGTGATCATTGATGTCAAAAGAGGGGTTCGGCAGGATGATACCATTTCGCTGAAACTCCTCAGTGGCCCCTCGAGAATATCATGCAACAATTAGAATGGGAAGGAATGGGAGTGAAGATACACTGTGGCCACTACATCATGAGATATCATGTCGATGTATAATCGATATAGCCTTAATCATCCTGGACAACCTTATTGCTTTAGGGAAATTTAAACTCTCCACTTTATCTAGAACTCCACACTCTCCTCTCTTGTCCTGTCTCATCCCCTCCCATCCACTCTCTCTTTTCCCCTCCCTCCATTTTACATTTTTGGGGGTGATAGGTGGTGTTGGGGTTGTTTTAGTTTTGGGTCCAGACACTCCTGGATACTCCTCCAGGAGTCCAGTGGATACTAATGGCTCAGGAATCACTCATGGAGGTTTTGGGATGCCAGAGATAAAACCCAGGTCAGCTGCCTCCAAGGCAAGTGCCCTAGCTGTTTACAATTTCTCAGACCCTTGTCTCCCTTCCCTTCCCTCTCTTTTCGACCTTCCATTCTCCTCCCCTCCCATACTCTTCTGTCCCATCCCAAGTCCTCTTCTTTACTGCCCCCTCCACTTCCTTCTTCCTTCCTCTTGACTTTCAAGCCATACCCACTGCTTCTGAAAATGCTTGAGGTATCATGTGATGCTGGATATTGACCTGAATCTCCACCATGCCAAAATAACCTCAGTCTTTTATCTCTCCAATCCTGTTGCCATATTTTGATCCAAGCCTGGAATTAGCTGTCAATTTTTTTTTTGGTTGGGGCAACACTTCAAGATGTTCTGGGGTTACTCCAGACTTTGCACTTAGGAATTATACCTGGAAGGTTTGGGGCATTATGGGGCGGGATATCCCTTAACACATGGGATGTTGAGGATGGAACCTGGGTCTTCTGCATGCAAAGCAACAGCCTACCTGCTGTGCTATCTTTGCAGCTCCCCAAAAATCTTAAAAAATAAATTTCTGCTAAAGAGCATATAGTCAAACCTCTAAAAAATTAGTTTCATAGTAGTGTTTTTATTCTAGTATTTTAAAATACTTCATATATATCATATGAAGCTTAAACGAAGCATCACTAATTGGTGAGAATAAATGTTGATCTATCTATTAAGATTTTTTTAAGCTTGTGTACCTCCCATTGAACCCTTTCTGAGTAAGCATTTGTTTCAAATCTATGCTCAATTCTATGTAATCAGGGGAATTCATGGAGTGAACTCTTTTATACATAGCTGCAGTGGATTAAAGCTTTATCTGAATAGTTCTCATATTTACCTATAGAGAGTATGCAGGAATTTTAACGTGTTCCTTTGAATTTTGTTGTTTCCTAGGTAATCACTTCATAATGATGCTCTTAGATAAGATATAAAAACATGTCTTAAATGTTTAAATGCTATTAGTTCTTTAAACAAGAAAATAAGGCAATAATTGTGACGATATATTCTTATATTTTCTATTCTAAACATTTATGGCTCATACAAGTTCATATCACTTTTTGATGATGGCATGGTTCCCTTTTACCATTGTTTTTCTTTTTTAAGATTGAAATATCATATCAAACTCTCTTGAATTTTAGTTACTGCAGAAACAATTTGAAGTTTATAAACACTGCTGGGGAAGTATACAATAGATGTCTTCAGAAAGTGCATTTCTCACTGCTTATATTCTGAGAACACAATGAAACAAGAACCAGACATCCTTTACATATTTGTACCTTTGATTAGATTAGACAGTTGTGGTAAATCAAAAATGTATTTTATAAGTGAAGGAATAGGAAGCCAAATTTCTTTGTGGCTGGAGATTATTCTAGAGAAAAAAAAATAAGCACATTGTTTTGATTTGGTCAATGCATCAGTACGTTTAATTTTCCAATTGACTAGAGAGATGTTGTAATACCTTATACAAACATGATTTGTTACCTTCTAACCTCTTTTATTCTAAGCATATAAAATTAAACTATTTTTCATCTGTAACAAACTGCAGAAGTATAAGCATTGAAAATACATTCTTTGTTTCTCTATGTATACAAGTAACTTAAAACAATATAAATAAGCAAATTAATAGCTTGCAAACATGCATTTATCAGGTTTTCTATTATAAAAGTTATAGTTACATTTGAAACCATTCAATAGCCCCATTTGTTACCTTATTTGGAAGTATACAAAGTACTCCGAAAAAAAGGGAGACAGTACTCCTTCTCTATCACATTTTGCATGAAAATGTTGTGGAAAGTATTGTATCAACTTATGTTTTGTGCTGTGTAATCAAAATTATTTTTCTTAGAAGTTACTTCCTTTTTTAGTCATTGTATATTATCTTATAGTATCAATGCATGTGGATAGCTAAATTAATAATCTCTATGCATTTTATATATTATTTTAACTAATATGTCTAATTACTTAGAGAAAACAAGCAAACTTTCACAAATACTAAATTTGGGATTAACCTATATGCTTTCACTTGAAAATTATCTGCCACCAAATATTTCACCCACCAATCCTAACTTCACATCTTACTATTTTTACTTCCACTATGAAAGTTTTGTATGCGTTTACTCTTCATGACCACCTTAACAGAGAAAGTTGATTCTGATTTTATAGCTGAAGAAAGTAAGGTTAAAGGCATTAAATAAATTATTCTTGATCATATAGTCATTATAAGCTAAACATTTAGTTTCACCAAACTCTATTGATTTTCTGCTTGGGCTTCCAAGTACAGGAGCTATAGTCTTTTTTTTAAACATTTTTTGCTTTTTTTTTGGAAGAGATTTTGTGCCATGTAAGTGGTTGTCAGAGGCTGTTTGGTACTCAGAGATGACCCGTGACAGTGTTTTGGGACCATATGTGCTAGTGCTTTACCTCCTGCACTAGGTTTTGTCTCAGAAACTGCAATATTTATATCATCCCTCTGTTGAATTTTCATTGCCCCATGAGTGGAGACAGAAAAATTTGGGACTAAAAAATCAGATAGCATATTGCCAGTGTGGTCAGGTATTTGTAAATTTCTTTTGACAATTTATATTTCTATCATTGTCCTGTAACTTAACATTTCCTCTCTGTCATGTAAGCATGAGTTTCAAATAAATATAATAATGATGCTCACAGTAGAAATTTAGACTTAATATTATTACAAGGAATTTGGATCTAAATGTTAAATGTTAATATTACTCTTAGTCTTTCCAGTCAGAAGATGTGTTATTTCATTATTTATAAAAAGTTCATATTCTTTATTAGTTAATAATATTTACATGCCTTTATAGAATTCTTTATAATTTAAAGAAAAATTATCATATATTTTATTTATTTGATTAAAAAGCAAGTGCCCATGCAATAGGATGACTGTATTATATGAAAATAGGCTCAAAGAGGTAGTGCAATATGAGAAACAGTGCTAAAATAATGGATACAGCTCAAAACTTTGGATTTTGACATGTTGAGGTTGAAATTTTGACTATATCATGGAACTCTGATAATTAATCAAATGGGAAGAGGATTGCAAGGATTGTCATGGCCAAAAGATTTTAAAGGAATTCAATTCTCTACAAAAGTATCTATTTGCATAAATCACTGTCACTGTCACTGTCTTCCCATTGTTCATTGATTTTCCCGAGAGGGCACCAGTAACATCTCCATACGTCCTGTCATAAGGAAGTGTAGCCCAAAGGCATCTGCTTGCTCCAAGGACAGGTAGAGTCTCAAACCATTCTTCAGGTCATGGAATTGAGGTCCATAATTGTTACTAGTTTTTGGCATAACAAATAAAACACGGGTAGCTTGCCAGGCTCTGGCACACTGGATAGTGCTTGGTACCATATTTCCTCTTGGTTTTGTGTGGGTCACTTCTGGGAGTGCTCAGGTGGTCATACAGTACTGGGTATCAATCTGGGCCTCTGACATTTAAAGCACGTGCTTAGTCCATTGATCTCTCTCTCTAGCCCTTCCCCTTCAGTTTTAAAGCAAAAACATGTATGGACTGCTTGTAAGTGTTTTTGGGCATCACAGAGCACTAAGCTTATAGCATTTTGATGACATAGGGTAAATGAATTGAGACATATGGTCTAAATTATCTCTGAAATAATTGGTGCATAAACATGAAGGAAGAGGGGTGCTATTTGGAAGCATGCTGCATGCCAAATCTTTTGGGCACTGTCAAGCCTAAGTTAGTTTGAGCAGTGAAGGGGGCAATTTTACAATTGTTGGCAAGATTCTGGAGTTTCTACATCTTGGAAGGTGATGGTGATATAATTTTAAGGTGATATAATCTTAAATTATATTTAAGGCAATGTAATCCTAAAATTCTGAAGCAACTGAAAAAATGCTCTAAGTCTGGTATATACCAAGCAGCAATACTCACAGATTTGTGTTTGTTTTAGTAGACTTATAAGAGTGAAGCTGCTATGCTCTCTGGATGTGTTTTCTTCAAAATGTTGTATTCTCTTAGGTCAAAGTTACGTATCTATGCTCATCTGAAAGGAAGCTTTCAAGTCAATGTCTTTTTATAAAAACTTCAAAGGATACTTGTGCACCCTTCATAGAATTTATGAAACTAATAAAGGAAAAAAACCTTTTCTCAAAATTCATCTACTTCATAAATTTGCTTCTCCCACAAGACTTCCTTTGTGAGCACCTTTGGTTGAAGCAGAGAACCTTCACTGAGCACAGAGGAGAGTTCCTTCCAGCTGTTTCAGCGGACACAGAGTAATAATTAGTAGAAACACACTGCAAACTAGTTTTGTGTATTTATGCTATAATTGCACATTTTATTTCAGTCATTAAACATACTTAAAGCACATTAATTTTAAAATGAAATAATTACTTTAATTGTAGCATGATTATAAGCAACCATAATGCACTGGATCTGGTACTACAGTCAGTGTTAGCATGTGCTAACCTGTGAATTAATTGTGTTCGACTCTATTTAACTCTTAATGCTCTGATTTTAATAAGCCTGTTTTCAAACCAAAACCTATTAGAGAAATACCTCCTGAAAATTCCTTCCTTTTCTTAATAAGTAATCAGGAGATATTTACTTAAGCCCCACAGCATGTAATATTCTGTGCCAGCTCCCACAGGTATGTGGTGCCATGAACTAACTCATTGTCATTATTATTTGAGCCTAACATTTTTTGTTGAGTTCATCAGAAACATAAATATGTAAAACAGTGTTGTTATATTGATGGTTCTATTAGGATTGTATGAATAAAAACCGGGTTCTTAGGACATAACTTGTCACGTGTATTATTTTTTCTTCCTGTTGTTCGATTTGCTCGAGCGAGCAACAGTAACATCTCAATACGTCCTGTTACATGCTAGTGTAGCCCAAGGGCATCTGATTGCTCCAGGAACATGAAGAGCCTCAAACCATTCGTTCAGGTCATGGGAATAAGGTCTATAATTGTTACTGGTTTTTGGCATATCAAATACGACACGGGTAGCTTGCCATGCTCTGCCTTGAGGGTTGGATACTCTTGTAGTAGCCTCTCATCTCGTGCATATATTGATGAACCAGGGAAAGATTAGGTTTTCTGCTGCGTGGAGCTCTTACAAGCTGTGGAGTCGGAATGTTGAAAATGGAAGTCCTCATCGTATGGGGGGGTTCTTCTGGCTTCTTGTGAGACTCTGCTGGGATGGCAGGCCAGGGCTAGACCCGGCTTCCTTCCTGGGTGCCTCATGATCAGTGGGCACAGGAAAAACATATCTTAGGAGATATGCATGAAGTTTAAGTGGTAAAATAATATGTAGTCACCATGTTACATAAAAGTTGTTCGAAAACAATAGTGGGGTGTGTACTGGGGGAAAGTAAAGATATAGTAAAACAAGTGCAAAAACTTCATGAATTTGAGCAAAATTTTGTAATAGTTACTTTCTTGTACCTTTCGTGAAACATTTTTTAGGGGTGCCCTATCTAGTGACTACTCCTAGCTCTGTGCTCTCAGTGGTTACTTCCATCAGTGTGTGGGGAACTGTCCATTGAGCTATAACTCTGGAAGTTTTCCTCTTTCTTTTTTGATAAGTTTGGAATCATATAAAGTTAAATAAAAAATCTTATATACGCTTCCCCCTTACTTGAGAAATGAAAATAAATTCTTAGTAGAGCAGTTTGACCTTGTACAAATCTGCATTATTAAGCTCTATATTCATGAACTTTGAAGCAAACTGTTTATTTTAGAGGATAATTAAAAAAAACAGTTTATTGCAACACTATGCTTGTACTCTTAAAAACATTCTACCTATCCCATAATAAGAGAAGAAAGTTTTGAGGTTAAACAAATAGCAGATCTCATTTAAGATGTAGAAGACAAAGGGGCTGGCAAAAGAAAGCCAAAGAAGCAAAGAAAAACACCCCTGAGCAAGATCTAAGGACAAGGAAAAAAAAGGTTGGAAATAATCTTTCCTTTCTTCACTTGTATTCTTCAGTCCATTCTTTCTTCCATCTTCTTTTAGTTCCAGTTTAATTTATTTAAAATTTTTATATAAATGGAGATAATAATGACGAAACTAGATGAAGTATGTCCCTTTTTAATTAAATATTTTATTATACCACCGTGAGATATACAATTACAATGTTGCTCATGTTTAGAGGTTTCGGTCACATAGTGTTCCAGCACCCTCCACCAGTGCCCATTTCCCATCACCAATGACCCCAATTCCCTTCCCCCCCTCCATAGCCTGCCTAAATGGAAGGTTCTTTATCACTTTTCTCTCTCCTCTCTCTCTCTCTTCCTTCTCTTACACATTGTGGGTTGCATTACATACACTTAGAGGCCATCATGTGCATTTTTTGTCTGTATTCAATGCTCAGTTCTGGTTGGTATTAACCCTTTCAACATTTATTCAACATGTTCCCTTCTCTGTCTTACTTAACCTCTGACTCCCACACGCTTTTGCGGTCCACTTTGGGTAAGACCTCCTGATCCACGTTTTGCCTGACATTGGATTTTGGTGTCATAATATATCATATATATATATGTATATATATGTGTATATATATGTATGTATATGTATATGTATATGTATATGTATATATATGTATAATATGTATATATGTATATATATATGTCATGCAAATAAATGCAGTGATTCTCTATCTCTCTCTTTCCTTCTGACTAATTTCACTCAACATGATCCTTTCCATGCCCATCCATTTTTAGGCAAATTTCATGACTTCATTTTTTCTTAACAGTTGCATAGTATTCCATTGTGTAGATGTACCACAGTTTCTTTATCCAATCATCAGTTCTCAGGCATACTGCTTGTTTCCAGTTTCGGCCTAATGTAAATAGTGCTGCTATGAAAATAAAAGTGCGGATTGTGTTTCCTCTGTGTGTTTTTGGCTTCCCAGGTTATATTCCCAGGAGTGGTATGGCTGGGTCAAAAGGGAGCTCAATTTCTAGTCTTTGTAGGAATGTCCATATTGTTTTCCAGAAAGGTTGTACAAGTCGACATTCCCACCAGCAATGTATGAGAGTCCCCTTTTCCCCGCATCCATGCCAGCATTTGTTGCTTTTACCGTTTTTGATATGGGCCAGTCTCTTTGGTGTGAGGTGATATCTCATTGTTGTTTTGATTTGCTCTCTGATTAGTGATGATGTGCATTTTTATATGCCTTTTTGGCCATTCGAATTTCTTCTTTTGTCAAAGTTTTTTGTTTATCTCTTCTCCCCATTTTTTTAATGGGGTTGGCTGTTTTCTTCTTATATAGCTGTACCAGTGTCTGATATATCCTGGATATTTACCCCTTGTCATATGGGTATTGGTTGAATATTCTTTCACATTCTGTGGACTGTCTTTCTTTCTTGGTCACTGTTTCTTTTGAGGTGAAGAAGCTCTTTAGTTTCATGTAGTCCCATATGTTTATCTTTTCTTCTAGTTGCTTTGTTAATGGTGTTTCACCTTTTAAACATGTCTTTACCTTCAATGTCGTGGAGGGTTTTTTTCTATATTTTCTTCAGCGTACTTTCTGGATACAGGTCTGATATTGTGATCTTTAATCCATTTGATCTGATTTTTTGTGCAAGGTGTTAGACACAGGTCCAAATTCATTTTCTTTTTTACATGTAGCTGTCTGGTTTTTCCATCACCACTTGTTGAAGAGGCTTTCCTTACTCCAGTTTGGACTCTTTTGCAACTTTATCAAAGATTAACTGATCAAGTCTTTGAGGATGGGTGTCAGGATACTCAACTCTGTTCCATAGGTCCACAGGTCTGTTTTTATACCAATGCCATGCTGTTTTAATTACTACTGCTTTGTATTACAGTTTGAGGTTGGGAAAGGTTATGCCTCCCATCTTCTTTTCCCAAGGATTTCTTTAGCTATCCTTGGGAGGTTTATTATTCCATATGAATTTCAGGAATGTTTGGTCAATTTCTTTTGAAGAATGTCATGGCTATCCTTATAGGGACCGCATTGAATCTGTACAAGGCTCTAGGGAGTATTACCATCTTGAAAATGTTAATTCTCCCCATCTCTGAGTAGGAATATGTTTCCATTTCCTCGTGTCCTCTATATTTCTTGGAGCAGTGTCTTGTAGTTCTCTTTTTTATAGGTCCTTTACACACTTGGTTAAGCTGATTCCTAGGTATTTGATTTTCTGTGGCACAATTGTGAATGGAATTGATTCTTAATATCCCTTTCTTCTTTTTCGTTATTTGTATATAGGAAAGCCACCGACTTTTTGGGTATTGATTTTGTACCCTGCCACTCTATTATAAATATCTATTGTTTCTAAATGTTTTTGGGTCGAGAGTTTAGGGTTCTCTAAGTATAATATCATGTCATCTGCAAATAATGATAGCTTGATTTCTTCTTTGCCTATCTGGATGCCCTTAATGTCCTTTTCTTCTCTGATTGCTATGGCAAGTACTTCCAGTACTCTATTGAATAAAAGAGGTGAGAGAAGGCAAAATTGTTGTGTTCCTGATCTTAATAAGGGGAAGGCTTTCAATTTTTCCCCCATTGAGAATGATATTTGCTGTGGGCTTTTAGTAGATGGCTTTGACTATCTTGAGGAAGCTTCCTTCTAATCCCATTTTCTGGAGGGTTTTAATCATGTGTCCCATTTTTTTGAAATTAAGATATAGATATTTTCATTACCCTATCATTACCATATAATATACAAAGTATAATAATTATAACAACTTCAAAAGGAGGCTATGAGGAGGGCATTCTAGCTATAATTTTTTTGAGGAAGATCATGCCATTTTCTATCCATTGTTCATCAATTTGCCTGAGCGGGCACCAATAGCTTCTCCATTCATTGGGAATGAGGTACATTATTATTACTGTTTTTGGCATATCAAATACACCATATACTTGCCAGGCTCTGCCATGGCTCTGGGTTTATCCCAGGGGACCCAGTCTTTTTCTATGTCAGATCATTAACCATTCACCTTCCAGGGCCACGGGACAGAGCCCTGGGTGCAGACAAGCCTGTCTCCTGTCTGCCACTTGTCAATGTAGCAGGGCATTGCAGCCACACCGTAACACCTCGAGCAGCAGACATATATATATATTTTTATAATATAATAATATATACCTGGGCCGGATTGAGGAACAAACTGCTGCAGGGTGGGTGTCGATGAACCGGGCTGTGATGCTGTGATGGGCTGGTCTGCTGGGTGGAGTTCTGACGAGAGGGAAGTCCAAATGTGGAAAATGGCGGCGCCCGTGGAGTGAGGGGGGTGGTCTGGCTTGTTGTGAGGCTCTGCCGAGGTGGTGGGCCAGGGCTAGAACCCGCCATGCCTCCCGACTGCCTCATGAGCGGATGTGCATAGGGAGAGCAAGGAACAGCTCTGACCCATGTCTGAGGGTCTCTGTCTGAGGCTTGCAGCTTGCGGCCGCATGGTTCATCAATAAATGCTTTATTTGGAGGTGTTTAAAAGAGTTTGCCTCCCACTCTGCAAGCCTGGCAAACTTCTCATTTTGTATTTGATATGCCAAATTCCAGTAACAATTGTATTAGGTAATTCCCATGACCTAATATAATGGTTTGAGGCTCTTTATGTTCCTGTAGGAAGCCGATGCCCCTGACTCTACTGGCATGAGGCGGGACATATGGAGATATTATTGGTGCCCGCTCCAGCAAATAGATGATCAACGGGAAGATCGTGATCGTGATATATTTATATAAATAAATATATATATATTTATATATGTATGTATTATATACTAATTCTTGTTCTGCATGCATTCCATTTTTTCATATGGAAAATAGCTTAGTTTTCTTAAATAAGTTCAACATCTAATAAATAATTTGCAGAAGATCAAATTATTTAATAAATCGAAAATACATTATTTAATAAATGAAAGATATCTTCAATTTAAAAGCTATTTCTTTCCATTTTATTGAGAGATTTAGATTGTTATAAAACAGAATTTTCCAAACTTGTTTGGCTTTCGCTCTTAGAAGTACCCAACAGTTTTTTTATTAGGCAGTTATTCAAAATGAAAGTATTTATGTCCTAACAACTTAGTGGCTATTTGAAAAAAAAAGACATGTAAATTAAAAAACATTTATTTCATTTTTAAACAACCACAAGTACTTCCCTAATGGGATATGTATGTCTTCTAAGCACTGCACAATTCCTCAATCTGGGACTCAGATTGTACACCAAAGCTCTCATTTCCTTTTCTGCATTGCATTATGCATGGTACTTTTGTTTTATGAAAACTCCTTCAGAAAGGCAGGATGTACTTGAGAAATGGTAATGCTCATTGTAATTTTGGAATTCTGAGCACTTTGGCTTGTAATTATCAGACAGATGTCAAGATATCTATAAGGGGGATCCCTGGGTATCTAAGGATTCCATTTGGAGACTACAATTATGGAAATAGAACTACAGGTTATTTTTGTCTCCACAAAACTTTTATAGCTCTCTAAGAAATCAGTATTCTCTGTGGCTAGTGTATCACTGTATCACTGTCTTCCCATTCATCATCGATTTGCTCGAGCAGGCACCAGTAACATCTGCATATGTCCTGTCTCATGCAAGTAGAGCCCAAGGGCACCTGCTTGCTCCAGGAACATAAAGAGCCTCAAACCATTCCATCAGGTCAGGGGAATGAGGTCTATAATTGTTACTGGTATTTGGCATATCAAATATGACATGGGTAGCTTGTCAGGCTCTGCAGTGCAGGTAGCATTCTCTTGTAGTCAAGAGTATGCTAGTGTATGTACTACAAGAGTATGCTAGTGTATGAATTCTTAAAATTAATATCGCTTACATTGAGTATCATAAATATTTGCAATGGTTATCATTAAGTTGATTTTGGTTAACTTTGAATTTGATCAGACAGACTCAATCTTCCTCCTTTTTATTCCTAACTCTGTACTAGAGTTAGAGAGCTAACCCTAGTACGGAGGTAAGCATAAAAAGGACTCTATTTCTTTACCAAATTCTGTTACTTTAAGCAAGTCATACTCACTTCTCCAAAATTCTGGTTGCCCAGATGAAAAGTGTATCCATTCTTTTAGTAAACCAACAATCAGTACAAAATAGAATATTTAGTTTGTATATTTTAGAAAACACAACACCTTTTCATAAATATAAAGTGTTAATACTGCCATCACTCTTTGTTCTGTAACTATGTAAAATTTTACATACTGCCATAGGCTAAAGTTGTATTTTCACTCTCCTTTATTCATGAACTGGACTGCAAATTTCTCAAATTTGCTCTAGCTGGACCAATTGGTGTAAAGATAAGACAGAATCTCCCTTCCCCCTTTCAGTTTGAAGGCAATACATGTTAGCTTTGGTATTACAATTCACTAAATGACTATTACAGTTCACTAAATAGTTCCTTTGAGAAGATGTACATATTGTTTATCACCACAAATTAAAAAAATTACCCCTGGGAAGCCTTCCTTCTTTGTCCTCTAGATTCCCAATGGGATGTTCTGTGATCAAGTAATCCCAAAATTGTAAATTTTACTTAAGATGATAAATGTTGTGTTCTTAACATGTCTCTTAGGATAACCCACTTTGTCTCTGGGATGTAATACCATTTGTGTTGTTAAACAATAGGCCTAAGACTTGAAAATTCAATTTTGATACTAATAAGAGGTATCTCAGATGAAGGGTTAGTATTGTTAATGTCTTTGGACACAAGATAATGCTCTTATTTTGGTATCACACATAGTAATTGCTATTTTTGAATGATTTTTTTATATTTACAGGCACATAACCAATAAGAAATATAATAAAAACTGGTATGAGCCAGTTCAGCAAGTGCTATTGAGATCACTCTGTGATAGTGGCAAAGACCTTTTTTACCCCCTAGCATTGTATATAGCACTTAAGGTACAGCATTTTTCTATTTTTGTACTTATCACCCTACATGATTATTATTTGTGTAAGTATTTGTTTGCTCAACACAGATCAAAAGGTGCTAATGATGGGAGCTTATCTCCATTGTCTCAATATTTTCTAGGACTTGGACATATACTAAGTGTTTGAAAATTACCTTCAAACCACAATCTAGGGAAATGATTGAAACTAAATGCATTAACCCCAACAATCTATACTACTGATCATATTAGAGTTTTCAGATTTGTGGAATACCAATCTATTACTATTTTCCCTTATGTTCTCACTTATCATACATTTTGCTGGTAGGGAGTGCTATTCTTGTCAATTAGCTTCATTGTTGCCGCTGATTGCTTACATTCAAGCATTTTATATTTGATTATTCTATTAAAATTATTTTAAAACATGGGTTTCTGATCAACTCAAAGCTTTCAGCAGACAACAGGTATTCTAGTTTTCCCCTAAATTTATTTTGTCTATAAAATAGTCGGTTTTTATATTGATTTCCCTCTTCACTTGATTTAAATTCCTTATGTACTCTGTATTTAGAATTGTCTATTACTAAAATGTTCCTTGCAGATTGTTCAGTTTATGATGCACAATATTACTTTTTCATTGGTAATTGCACTGCAGATTATTATATGAAAAAAGATCCATTCTTTTCTTGAGGCATAAAACCAAGTTCCTGTCTGTGTTGCGGATGTTAAAAATCCCAAGACACTTAAGAAGAAGAGTGGGAGTATTAACTCTAGAAAAAAGACTGGCCAAATACCCATGAAAAGCTTCTCTCATCATAGCACAGGGGACTTAGATTGTTAAGAATGATCTTTATGAGAGAACTACTTTATGCAATTACAAGAAAATATTGAGCATTTCTTCAGATTTTATGCACATTCCTTTCCAAGAGGAAATCCCAAAACATTTTCTAAAATCTTACAACTATATTCTTACCAAAAAAGAAAAATTAACAATTTAAATAATTTATCAATATTTCAAGAATAATAATTTAGTTGATTCATAAAATACCCTAAATACTAAATTACTGCAAGTGAGTGGGTTTTTCCTTTATAAGCATATGTTACGTTTACCACTTGATAATCTTCCTTTATATAAATGTAAGATTATAAAATATTTTGGAAAGACTAAAATATCAGAACAAAGGCTATATTGTAATGACCCATTGATAGGTATTCTCAATTTAGAGGTTTTGCCACCATCATAGAGAAAAATAAATTCTAAAAATAATTCATGTAAAATATTTTTTGCTTCTAATTAAAGCTATTTCACTAAATGGTATTTAGTTATTTATAATACCATAATTGTCTCTTGTGCTCTGCAATCATTTACTCATGTCCTATTGAAATGTGCATTCTTTGTTTTTTGTAAATTTTTTCTCAAACTCAACTCTCCTCATCTGAAAGTGCAAACCCTTTCAACCTTTTGAAGTATACAGACACTCTGACCTATTCATTACCTTAAATGACATTGGGTTGACAGACCACAGGAGTCTGAGCTACTGTGCCTGGTAGAATTGATGACGGCATTCATTGCAACTAGGGGCTTTGAGTGTGCACTGGTTGTTAAGATAAACAAAAAAAATGTTACTGCCAAGAGAATCGGCTCAACAGAGCTGTAGATGGATGTTATTATTTTTACGAAGAAGTCCTCTGGTGATAAAACAGGGTTGACCCTGTTAGTGGGAGCTCCATAAATCTTTCTTGGCTGAAGGTTCCTGGCCGTGTAGGTTGGAGGGCGGACAAAAGAATCAAAAGATCCAGGATGTACTGTACATGTGAGGATGCCTAAGGGACTCTGCAATAATACAACAATAGCCAAGACTGCAAGGCCAGCTTCAGTTCCTGCCTGCTTTCTGCTGCTTCTAATAACAGTTTTAATTTAAGATTCTTCTTTCTCTTTTTGCATTAGGGGAAGTCGTAAAATAAAACCAGTTTTCATTAACATTTAGAGTTTTCTTCTGCCAATGAAAGACTCCCATGATTCCACAGTTTTGTAAAATATATGAGTTATTTTTTATTATTTCATGACTATTATAAAAGTAATCTTTATCACTATTTATGTTGAAATATATAAGAACATTTCCTAAATTCAAAAACTCGCTAAAAGTATAGGGTCCACTTATAGTAGTGGTCTTAGTTTAAATATGTATTATAAGTATGTGGGATAATTTATACTTGATAAACAAGTGCAAATGAAAGTAAAGATAAGCACTGTTTCATTTGTAACTACTTTCTGATCTATTTTTAAAAATAAAAATCACTAATAAAGCAGTTTAGCACCATTTATCACATAGTCTCACATAGAAGTTTGTAATTTTAATATATTTTATAATTATATAGCAAAGCATATGTGCCCATAGCCTATATAAATTTGCTAAGTAGAGCTGTTTTTAATCTATCTATATATTCGCAAAATTTTGCTGTGCAGGACTTGGTTTATAAACAGAATACTGCCAAGTGCACTAAATAACAGTTTTACTATCAAAGTGATATTGTAATTTTTATCATTAACAATTTGTATATTTCATTCAGTTTCATTTATTATATTAATTTTCTCATACAAATTAAATTTGCTAAAACAAACAGTTGAATTAGGCTCTATTGATTCCATTTCAGAGAGAACTTCTATGATATTTTTTATTTTAAAAAGTTTTGTTTCATTTAACATTTACACTTTTTCATTTAAGTTATCTACTGCATTGCTTATCGATTTTTCTGCATCATGTAAGGCATAAAGGATGGCTTTTAATTTAAAATATATGCAAGAAAATGTTAATTTTCTGTCATTTGTAATAAAATGAAAAATGTAGAATAAACAATTCCATATCCTTTTTGTCATTTTTACTTTATATTTAACTTTCAATTTTTATCCACTCAACTCATGTGTAGGATTTTATTGAAATTCCAGGTTATATTTCCCATATTTGTTCTGATCACATTATAGATGAAAAAATGTTTTATTTTCATGATACTTCAAGAACATCAAATGCTTTCAAATAATTTTTTAAAGGGAGAGAATGGGAGAGAACAGAGTAATCTGACTTTTAGCAAGAAAATAATGTAATAAAAAGGGCATTATTGCCTCAGTGGCTCTGTTTCTGTCTCATTTTTCTATTTTTTTGAAGACCTGCTTTACCCAAAATAAGCAACCTAAAGCAAAATAACTTTGCCTACTTTTTCCCATTGTTTCTTCCATTAAGCTCATAGTCATGCATAATAACCATAATGAGGCAAAATAGAATATATATGACCATTTTAGCTCATTTTACTTAATATGATAGAAAAATCACTACTATGTGGTATATTGTATTTAGCTATTTATAATATGGCCCACATTTCCATAAATTAATCGGCATTATTTCTTTTCAACTACTGCATTTTGCCCTCACTACTTAGTTTTTCTTTGTTAAAAACCTTAGATAATTGTTTGCATATGAAGAGTTTAAAAAATGTAGACTCACCTTAAACTACTACTGTCAGACTAAAGCTCTTTGTGTTCATATTTAGACTTGCTAGATGGTGCCACCCTCCCAAGCTTATGTTTTTTTAGTTTTAGGAGAAACATTTTACATAAACTTGAATTCACAGTGAGCTACGTATGGGCCACATCATTTTCTAGAAATAATATTCTGTCTTCTTCATCCCAATTATATCCCCACACAGTTTGAACTGCATATAGGTCACATAATTTTCTAGAAATAATATTCTGTCTCCTTCATCCCAGTTACACCTCTGAATGTCCAAAGGTTCTGTGCTGTTAGGCGTATGTTCTTTTAGAGCATTGAGCTGGAGTGACATAGTCTAGGAACTGCATTTCATTTTAACAGCTCATGTCTATTTGCAAGTATTTAATAGTTACATATGTGTACATATGGAGAATGTCTGTGTTGTCGCTGACTTGTATAGCCAGAATCCAATTTGTGGAGTGAATGGTATTGTGAAGACAAAAACGAAAAACAAAAACAGCCGTTGCTTTGAAACCATATTAATCTGAATATGAAATCCAAACACAAGGGGTGGAGTAACATGAGATTCAACCTTCCATTCCACCCTGTCTATGCAAAACTCACACTTGGCAACTTGAACCATCTCATTGACCCCAAACACCATTTAACCCCTTAAAACATATGTTACAAAAATGCAGTGAAGTAGAATTTTACTTTTAAAATATTTAAGATGTGCACCTATAAGGAAAATATTCCAAGGTCATTGGTCAGGAGACACTGTTCAGTGTTAACAAGTGCATATTGTAACTCATTTCTTAAAGCATATCAGAGATATTTAGCTTCCTTTGATGGGGAGGTATGTGAGACGTAGATGATCATTTGATTGGTGTGCTTCAACTGATTCTGTAATTCACCAATGACCTTAGAATATTTCATACCTGAAGTCTCAACCCAGTCTTTTTTGTAAAAGCCAGGTTGGAACAAGAAAATAAAGGGTATATCACAGAATTGCTAACCAAAACTAGTTACTAAATAACAAAAAACAGAAATTTGCTCCTCCATGATTATTAGAATAGTAAAAAGAAATGGCATTTCCCTGGTAATGATCAAGAGGGCACTGGGTAATGTGTGTGAAGTCTATAATTTGTCATCTACGTTTTCTTTCAAGGCTGTCATCAATCTCCATCAGGCCCTACTTCTCACATACCTCCCCCATCAAAGTAAGCTAAATATCTCTGATATGTTTTAAGAAATGAGTTACAATGTGCACTTGTTAACACTGAACAGTGTTTCCTGACCACCAAAGCAAAACCACCCTAGAGACCTCAACTGAATATAGAAATTGATGATGCCTGCTCAAGCGTATGACAATAGATAACATGCTATTCAGGCCTCTTATTTTGTTTTAACCTTCTGAAATATCATTCCCATCATTTCTCTTTCTTTTTCTCTCTCTCACACTTCTTCACTACTTCTTTCATTCATTCATCTCTGATTTTCCCATTCTTGAAACATTTTAGCTGACATTCTTTTATCTCCCTGAACTTTCATCACTTTAAGAATATAGTTTAATTTATACAAAATATATTTCAGTAATGTACAGTTCAGATGTAAAGAAATAAGTAAGAGAATATTTTAACTGAAATGTTTCTCAAGACATTTTAGGTATGAGATTAATTTTTCCTTCTCTTCAACTCTTAAATATGCATTATTTCAATTTTTGCTTTTGTTTGTGTTCATAGTAGGTATTGCAATATCATATAGTGGTCTAAGATGTATTATATAGTTCTAAGAAGTATATAGTTCTAAGAAGTGTACCACTAGAGATTTTAGAATTTTTTTCATTAAAAGCTTTTCTTTATAAGTGAACATCTTAAATATTTTGAATGTAATGACATAACATTGCTCAGAGTGTCATTCTATAAATATTTTTGGTTTTGTAAGATTTATGTGATACCCTGTTTTCTGTGTTGTCCCTATTTTTTTCTTCTTCAGTCTTAATGGTCATCAAATTTTTTTGTTATTTCAAATAGAAATCTTTGGTATTGTGTTGTTTTAATCTCTATTACATTTTTGTTTCCTTTTTTAAAAAAAATATTACCTTTACTCTTTATCTTTTTACGTCTTTTTAAGTTGGAGTTTATTTAAAAATTTTGTTCATATTTATGGTCATATAAGTGATTTGATTTTTTTGTTTGTATATATATATACATAACTAAATATATATATATTTATTTATAACTAAATATATATTTATTTATAACTAAATATATATTAATTCCCTTCAGTAAGTCTTAAATATATTGTACAATTTATAATTTAAGTTTTTACCTTTTTTGTGTTTTTGAGTCACACCCAGCGATGCTCAGGGGTTACTTCAGCCTCTGCACTTAGGAATTACTCCTGCTGGCGCTCACGGGACCATATGTGGTGCTGGGGATTAAACCCGGGTTGGCCGCCTGCGCCCAAGACAAATACCCTACCCACTGTACCATCTCTGCAGCCCCGTTTTTATTATTGAATATACTATGATTTCTCTTTAGACCCTTGTGTTACTTATAAGTACCTTTCTTAATTTCAGAGCACTGGCTAGTTATTTTATTATAATTTTTGTTTTGCTGATTTATCACTGGTTTAATGCTGTAGATTATTATTTCATAATACATCAGTATGTATATTTGACTCATTACAATTACTGCCTAAGTATCAGGACTTAACCGCCACCAAAAAATATCCCTTCACCCACTTTTCTTCCTTCAATTTTCCTTCAGGTAACCCCAGTCTCTTTGGGAAATTATTTTTGCCTGTTAGATTGCCAGGTATTTCTATTCTTTATTTGAGTGAAACAATGCAGTAATTATTTCTATTTCCTTAATTATTTCACTGTTTTAGTGTTTTAAAAACGAAAGATTATTTAATGAAAAGTAATCATGTTTGTGAAGAAACAGGACTATCAGACAAAATAATTATGCAAAAGAACCATTTTGGAATATCATGTAAGTTCTTGGATGGTGACTGAATTATGAGCAAATGAGAGAATATTTATAGAGAAATCTGATTCTGATTGTTCTAATATACATTATTTTAAGGGAATTCTATTTTAATTGAGTGCACTTGTATGCTAGAATAAGTTCATATGGCATTACAGTTCTGGCAAAAAATATGTAATCTTTAAAAAATAAAAAGAGGTAGAGCTATTTGAAAATGATAAAATTTGAGAATCACTTTATAATTACTCATCTAAAGACAGAAAACACTTAGCACACTGAGTGCTAAGACTTCAGCTAAAGAACTTGATTTTCACAAAACTTCCTGACCTTTAAATATAGTTTTGGATAACTATAGTACTGAAGATTAGAGATGACTATAATATTAGAGATTAGAGATTACTACAAGATTAGATAAATTCGTAAAACTTCCTGACCTTTAACTATAGTTTTGGATAACTATAGTACTTATAGTACTATAGTCATCTATTAGAGATGCCTATTAGAATAGTCATCTATTAGAATAGTCATCTATTAGAGATGACTACAAGATTAGAAGATTATAGATTAGAGGTGACTACATGAGTATCCCACCCGCACGGCAGACCATGGCAAGCTACTCATGTCGTATTTGATATACCAAATACCAGTTAACAATTATAGATCTGATTCCCATGACCTGATAGAATGGTTTGAGGCTCTTTATGTTCCTGGAGCTAGCAGATGCCCTTGGGCTACACTAGCATGTGACAGGACATATGGATATGTTACTGGTGCCCGCTTGAGCAAATTGATGATCAACGGAAAGACAAGTAATGATATAAGTAATATAGTACTGAAAATTTAAATAAGTACTTAAGTACATAAAGGACTGAGTACAAAACTATAACAAATTTAGTGTATAAACTGTGTTATTACACTGATACTTAATGGAAAATTCACAGATCATAAAAAAAAATTTCCAGTGATGTATAAATGAATTAAGGGTAATTTGGAAAACTGCCCAAAAGAAAGACAATGTGTTTAGCTCAGTAAAATTTTGGAAACAGATAAGCAAAACCAATAATTCAAAGGGAAAAAATGAATTCAAATATTCATAAGAGAATATAGAATACCCTGGATATGAACAAAATTATCTGACAAAATAAAAATTAAACATGACCCATACTCAAAAGGAACTTGTTCACTTCATCACTTGACATCCCGTTATTGGTCAATTCGCTCTAGTTGATGCCAGTAACGTTTCCATTTGACCCTATCACATGCCAGTGCAGCCCAATCACATCTGTTTGCTCCAGGAATATGAAGAGCCTCAAACCGTTTGTTCAAGGTCTTGGCGAAGATGTCTGACCATCTTGTAGGTAGGTGGCCACGTGATATTTTGACATCCTGTGGGATCCAGTTGGTAATGGCTCTAGTTCAGCGGTTGTCCCCAAATCACATTACATGTCTAGCCCATCTGATTTTCAATGACTTGGCAAACAAGACAACATCCCTGACTCTGGATTGTCGACGAGGTTGGAACTCCAGATTCCTTCTCTCACTTGAGTGAAGTGTGTTATTCCAAGCATATCTCTTTTAATTCCTATTTGGGAGACCCAAATAACATTCTAGTCCTGCTTTTGTAGGGCCCCAGACTCTGAGGCATATGTTAATGCAGGGAGAATGATGGAGTTGAAGAGATGTGCCCAGAGCCAGAGGTTCTTTGTCCTTTTTAGCTTTTTCTTTCATGCTCTTGAAAGCATTCCATGTCATTCTCTTCCTCCTGAGAAGTTCAGGTTTTAGCTCGTTCATCATGTTGATTTCTTGACCTAGGTACACATAACTGCTGCATTCATAGATATTTGTTCTGTTGAAATTGAATGGGACTTCTGGAACTAGTTCATTTTCATACAAATAGTTTTGTTGACATTCAGCTGTACATCTATCTTTCCACATTCTCGGTCGAAGTCAGCCAGATACCACTCTGTCTCATGTTCATTTATTTAAAAGAAAGCCTTTGATTATGTGGAGACCTAAGCAGTCATTGAAGCCTTAGCCAAACAGGGTGTGCAAACCCAATACATCAAGATCCTTCATGAGTTGTATTACGGATTCACCCCCCAGGATCTCACCATTCTACAAGGAAGTGATCGTTGGTGTCAAAAGAGGGGTTTTGACAGGGGTATTAACCTGCCGAAAGGGTAATCCTATTTCACCAAAACTCTTCAACACCACCCTGGAGAACTTCATGTGACAATTAGAATGGGAAGGCATGGGAGTGAAGATGGATGGTCGGCAACTACACCACCTCTGCTTCGCTGATGACATAGTTCTAATAACACCAATCTCAAAAGGAAAAAAAAACAATTAAAAACCTATCATGAAATAAGAAAAGTGTATTATCAAATACCTATTTTAAATATATGTTATGATCACTTTATCACTGTTTTCTCGTTCATCACCGATTTGCTCGAGCGGGCACCAGTTACAACTCCATATGTACTGTCTCATGCTGGTAGAGCCCAAGGGCACCTGCTTGCTCCAGGAACATAAAGAGCCTCAAACCATTACATCAACTCATGGGAATGAGGTCTATAATTGTTACTAGAATTTGGCATATCAACGAATGGAGATGTTACTGGTGCCCGCTCGAGCAAGTCGATGAGCAATGGAAGACAAGTGATACAAGTGATTTGGCATATCAAATATGACATGGGAGGCTTGCCAGGCTCTGCAGTGTGGGTGGCATACTCTCTGGTTCCCCTTAGGATGTAAATTTATTGGTCTCAATTTCTGTAAGCCTAAATGAAATATGTTTGATAAGACAGTCAGGCATATAACCTCCCTTGATAATGCACTCTGAGTTATGACCTTCAGGCTACAGACATGACAAGAGTAGTAGGTGATGATAAAAATCTGCCTGGATTTGCCAAGGTTATTGAGAACCTCAATCAGCTCTGCAAAAAGCACATCAAAGGTCCTTGGGTTCAGCTTGTTCAGAGCATTGTAGCTCTCCTGGGGGGCTGGATATTCCTCCATTATTAAGTGGGGCAACCCAGCCAGGTGCCGCAGCAATAGGACCAGGGTGGCCATGGACATATGGTTCCCACAAGGTTCAGCCTCCTGAGCTGGGAGCAGAGTTTCATCCCAGGCAGGATGGCCTCCAGGTGGGAGTTCTGGAGCCTGCACGCCTCTAAGTCCAGGTCCTTCTGGATGGACGGGCATCTCTCCAGCAGCCCGGGAGGGACTCCATAAGCGGGGGCTCAGCGGGGTGCCTCTCAGACACAGCTCCTTCAGCTGGTGAAGTTGAGGCACTGACACAGCTCTATCAGTTCTTCTGGGAGCAGACACTTTCGGTGATGGACAAGGTCTCCATGGACTTGGGCAGGAACCTGAGAATCTGTCCCAGTCGGGCTTTGAAGAAGGGGCTCTCCAGGTGGAATTCCTGCAGGCCCTGCAGCCTGGGCAACTGGGAGGCCAGCAGGACCGCATACAGCTTCTGGTCCATCTGCTCATTGGGGCCAAGCCTCGTGATGAAGAGGAGTCTCTGCAGATTGCTCATCTGGTCCAGAAGAGGCGAGAAGGAGACTAACCATCTCATGGTGACATAGTCCAGGTGAAAAACACTACGACTTCCTGTACACACTCTGGTGTCACCATGCTCAGTAGTGAGGCGGGGATGGGCTCTGCATAAAGAGTCATCTTACGGCACAGGTGGACACTTTTCCTCTCCCTCACCCAGTTCACAATGTAGGTGATTTTCTCAGGGAGGACAATGAAGCCAAAAGGGATGTCTAAGACCACCTCCAGGGAAGCAGAGGTGTGCGTCTTCCCTGAACCCCCGTGGTCCGCGGGCTCTTTCCTATAAGCACAGCTCGAGATAGGAGTCCCCACACCAGTGATGCCAGAATTTCTCACTGATAGGACGAAAATCCAACACTTGCAGTTTGCACCTCCTGTGGCGAACCTTCTGGGCAAACAGGGCATCCAGGCCATCCAAAAGAACTTTAAAAAATGGAGTTTTAAACTTTAAAAAATGGGTCTTGGGTTGATGTACATAAATCCCCAAAGGTAAAACAGGAAAGGCGAGGTCTGTATCAAGCTCTTCAGAGTTTTAAGGGATTGGGAGAGACCACATCCAGGAACAGAGCTGGAAAGAGCTCTGCAGGGGATGTCCTCCAGGTCAGCGATAGACACCTCAGGGGCTTCAGCAGACATTGTATTGCCAGTTCCTGGAGAGGGTTCAGAGACAGTTCGGAGACTGCCTCGTGTCTGTGCATAATGGAAACAGTTGTGAAGGCTGGGAGGCACACAGATGTCCTGGAAGACTAAGGAGCTGGAAGGTTGAATATGTTATGACAGAAATAAAAATATAATAAATTACATGAAAATTAATTTACTATATTTAATACATGGAAATTATCATTCAAATATACATAAAGGAATCAAATATAATGTTAAATTAAAATACAAAGCTTAAAATGAATTCTCAATTTAGTAGAATGTATATAATAAGGTAAGACACAGCAAATTTGGTACTAATAGTGTTTCAAATTGAGATCCTGTCTCACATCTTACATTTTTAGGCATCCTATTTAGTATATATTGGGGGCCTATTTACTGACAATGGGTTCTTTGAGCTATTTGCCTGAAGCACATCAACCTTGAGAAATAAACTAGTTGGCTAGAATATTCTTGAGTGGAAGTCTTTTCCAATAGTATTTTGTATATATCATGTCACTCCCTACTGGCCTGTAGAATTTCTTTTGAGAATCTGTGGATATTCTTGTGAAGATTCCCTTAAAGGATATATTTGATTTTTCTTTTTTGCTAATTTTTGGATTATTTTTTAATTTTTGACAATTTAGCTCATCAGTCTATCCTTGTCTGTAATATATCCTGGCAGATGTGTGTTAAATGTTTTGGAAAATTATTCTGAACTTCATGACTATGGTGTTTAACTTCTTGTATGTTCTGTGTGTACATAAAGGTATTTATTGACTTCACTGTCATTGGGAACTTATGTTGTTTCCTTATCATGCCTTTGAGCAAATAATGCTGCAATGGATATAGTTGGGATTGTAAGTTTTCAATGTAATGTTTTAATTTCCAGAAATTGATAAAAGGAGTGAAGTTGTATCATCTGGAAGTTGTGTTTTTAATTTTGTAAATAAATACCTCTCTCACTATAGGGTAAACCTTATACATTTTTGCTAACAGTGATTTCTATTTTAATTCCAATGAGTTTGGAGAATATACTCGAGCAATTTTAATCATTGGGGAATTATTGACCTTTATTTTGGTTCAACACAGCCTAAAAGTTGCAGCAGGAACATTTGAAATGTAATAAATGTTTGTTTTTTATTATATGACTTTTCCTCTTAAAGTGTTATAGAGATGAGTATAGTCTAGAAATACTTTTTTCTTTTTTATTCCTTCCTCCTTCCTTCCATCCATCTCATCTTCCTTCCTTCCTTCCTTCCTTCCTTCCTTCCTTCCTTCCTTCCTTCCTTCCTTCCTTCCTTCCTTCCTTCCTTCCTTCCTTCCTTCCTTCCTTCCTTCCTTCCTTCCTTCCTTCCTTCCTTCCTTCCTTCCTTCCTTCCTTCCTTCCTTCCTTTCTTTCTTTCCATCTTTTTCTTCTTTTTTAACCTCTTGGGTCACACCTGGCAATGCTCAAGGGTTACTCCTGGCTCTGCACTTAGGAATTACTGCTTGTTGTGCTCTGTAAACCATATGGGGCCCCGGAAATCAAATCCGTGTTGGATGTGTGCAAGGCAGACACTCTACCCACTGCACTATTTCTCGGTTTCCCCTGCTTTCATAGAAATATACTTCTCCACATGACCTTTCCTCAAAAGCCATTATACTTCTCCCACATGACCTTTCCTCAAAAAGCCAATCCTTTAATACATGGTCAACAACTTCTGATGTCTAATTACTAAATAGGATGGATATTCCTATGTAATAGATAACTAACTGAAACACTTCCATGTTTCTTTTATTTCAGGCTCAATATTTTTACATGCCTTGTAACTTCTGAATTTGCTGATATCCTCCCATCTTTTGTCCATGCGACTCAACAAGTTAAAATATTTTTTCTAAGTAAACCTTTTAACGCAAGTCAAAATATTTTTTCTAAGTAAACCTTTTTATGTTATTTACATTTCTTTATCTGTTTACTCAAAGATATCTACTTATTCTTAGCTGACAATATAGCATTTAAAATACTTCAACAAGAATATTTTTCAAATCTGGCTCTTCATGATACCTGTCTATTAGCGACTTCTCATTGCCATTTTACCCTATCTTGCTTTGCATTATCTGTTTCTATGACTTTCTTCTATACTTCTTTCTTCTTTATAGGTAGGAAATATCTGACATAGAGTGGACCCTTAATGTTTATGATGCATGATAAAAGGTCACTTTAATTTGAATGAACCACTTAAAATTAGTGAAATATTTACTATGGAATATAATGGAACCATCTCAGGAATCTATAGGTCCTAGTTCTAGTTCTATTATCCTAAGAAAGTTATTTAATCTCCTGTGACTAATTTTTTCCTAAGGTCTTATTTGTTTCATCATTAATTCTAAAATTCAGTATACTTAGATTCATCTCATATGTGTTTTTGTTATTAAGTTCATCTTATTTTTATGCAGTTATTAACTTTTTCCATTTCCTGGCACTGCCTTGTTAAATTTTGTCATTATGAACACTTGTCACAAACTTAAAAATGGTTCTGATTTTCAGATGTTGCCTCTCTCCATACTAATTAATTTTTTCCAGTGTCTCACATTTTTGCATGGTAAATGATATGTAAAACAGTGCATCATTACTTTGTTCCTGCAGATAACTATATTGTCGGTTAAAAATATGCATGAGCAGTTGTGTAATTAGCTTCTTTAGGCTCAAATATTAATCACTACAACCTCAATGTTTGTTTGCTTATACATCTGACACAAATGGATATAAAATTACTGTCCAAGATTATGTTTCTGTTACCTATCGCAGATAATGAGTTTGATAGATTAGGTTTCTAGGACAACACATTACAGATAAAGATGGTGATCTAAATACCTAATCATTTACTTGATAAAAAAGAGAAGGCCTTGATTAAGTCAAAATAATTGCTTTTGATTCAATCCGATTTGAACAGTTTTTACTTTAATATAAATAACAGACTCTCTGGCTGGCTCTGGAGTGAGAACAGAAACACGATCAGTGATGACAACACATGACATGGCTGGTGTCTGAGGTTCCCCTCATATGTGTGGTGTCCTGTTCATTTCAACAAATTCCACAGGATTTTGCACCCCATTGACTGTACTAGTGACAAGATCTGATGTCTGTCAGCAGACAGGAAAGTCAGAGCCATGTTGTATGCATGTGCTGGACTCAGTCTCCTGGTTTTTGTAAAGTACATTGGCTGGTTTGCTTCAGTGATCACTTTACAGTCTGATCCACAGTAATTTTGCAGAGGAAAAAAAAGCAGTGAAACAGTTCCCCAAAATTTCAGTATACTTAAATATTTGAGAGATATGTTCATTCTTCTTTTCTAAGGAATTCAGAACCTTTCACACCTTCTCATTTTATAGACAAGGACATCAAAAGTTGATGGGATTTAATGACATTCTTAACCTTATTTATCTAATTAGAAATGTATCTGGGCATGAATTCAACAACCCTTTCTAATTCTTATCCAGGACTTTTTGCTCTAATTCTCTGTCTTTCCAAATAATGTTACAGCTATAGTTGATGGAAAGCTATATTAAACTAACTGCAAAAATATTTTATTTTTCTTTACTCAGGAAAAGAGTATGCATTGTCAAACATAAAACATCTCTCTGGACAATATATGTCTCTCATATGTGTAAAGGATAGAAAAAAGAGAACAGTTGTTTTTAGCTGTCCTTACTATCAGCTGATTCAGAGATATCTATATAAAGGTTTGTAAAATTTGCCTGAATATTAGTCATTGAGGTTAATTTCGCTATATATTTATTCGCTATGTTTTTATTTTATATAGATTATATTTATACAAATATATTTATATGAGGTGCCAGGGAGGCATGGCGGGTTCTAGCCCTGGCCTGCCACCCTAGCAGAGCCTCACAACAAGCCCGGCGACCCCCCTTACTTCATGGGGGCCGCCATTTTCCACATCCAGACCTCCCTCTCATCACAACTCCACCAGCAGACCAGACTATCACAGCCCAGATCATCGACACCCACCCTGCAGCAGTTTTTTTTTTCAATCCGGCCCAGGTATGCTGAACCAGAGACTCTCAGACATGGGGCAGAGCTGCTACTTGCTCTCCCTGTGCCCAGCCGCTCATGAGGCACCCGGGAGGCATGGCGGGTTGTAGCCCCTGCCTGCCACCCAGCAGAGCCTCACAACAAGCCAGACGACCCCCACTCCATGGGGGGCCACCATTTTCCACATCTGGACTTCCCTCTCATCACAACTCCACCCAGCCGACCAGATTATCACAGCCCAGCTCATGCGGTTGCTAGCAGCTGCACGGTTCATCAATAAATGCTTTATTTAGAGGTGACTACAAGAGTATGCCTGGCAAGCTGCTCGTGTCGTATTTGATATGCCAAATACCAGTAACATTTATATTAGGTCATTCCCATGACCTGATAGAATGATTTGAGGCTCTTTATGTTCCTGGAGCAAGCAGATGCCCTTGGGATCTACTAGCATAGGACAGAACATATGGAGATGTTACTGGTGCCTGCTCGAGCAAATCAATGCTGAATGGGAAGACAGTGATACAGTGAAGAGATCAGATTGTTGGGGAACTTTGTGAAAGTCCCTTGTAAATGACCTCAGATAAGAAATAGATCATGATTGAAAACTAGTAATTTCTACACTCATAAGTTTGGTGTTGAAATACCATCCAGGTAATGGTAAGTTTCTTACCTGACTTTGTTTTCATTACTTGAAGACAATACTAATATTTAACTCAGGATGGCTGTTGTAAGACACAGATAAAAGTTAACATTTGTGACCTATGAAATCTTAGGATGCAAAACTGTCACATGTTTTGATGTGTTTCACAATAAATTTGAAAATTTTCCTCAAGCGTTTTAAAAATCAACAGGTATAACCTTATCAACAACTTTTAAAGCTTGGTAGTAAAAAAGTAAAACCTATTTTTAGCACTCTGCTTCTCACGTGAAAGAGCAAGTAGACAGAAAGAGAAAATATGGGCACAAATACACCTATTTCTCATTTTCTCCAACTTGAAGACTATTCATTGAAATACAAAGTTAAAGGCATAATTTAACCACTTCCTTTAAGCCCATAAAAAGATAAGAGAAAATAATATCCTTTATCCATATCTTGCCCACCTTAACACATCATGCAAAAAATGCACACGTTGTGACAGGAAAGAAGCAGTTTTTGGAAAGAATATCTTCACAGACTGAATTTTTATGAATGTTTTAAAATGTCAAAAATGATATAATCCATATGTGGATTAATGAAACCTTATGGAAATCTTTGAAATCTGAGATGCTATTTTTGGAAAACTGTTAACTAAATTTCCATTTTTCATTTAGTGATAAGCTCAGCTATTCAACTAGTAATGATTTTTGATAATTAAAATCATCTTTCATTTCTTAAGAGTAAAAACATTTCAGAAGTAAAGTTTAATTTCTTCTTCAGAATATATTTTACCTTTGTACATATTTATACCAGTAAATTCCTCTCCAAGTGACACTTTATCCCTTATTTGCATCCAAATTTTGTCACAATCTATTTTGAGCTATATCTAGCATCTCATATACAATTTTGATAAAAATTGATTTCATTTTATGGTTTCATTTTATGGTGAGTGTGTGTATGACCCTTGTGAGTGTGTGTTTGTGTGTATATGCATGTGTGTGTGAGTGAGTGAGAGAGAGAGAGAAGAGAGAGAGATTTGGAAGTATTTTTGCCAAAGTTGGAAAATTGAAACTCATGAAAATAATTTCGTTCATATCATGCACTGAGCCACTGGCATACTACCCTTGTTTCTTTCATACCTAATGTAGGAAATAACTCACTTGATCACTTGATCACTTGAATCCTGTTATTCATCGATTTGCTCGAGCGGGTGCCAATAACATTTCCATTGGACCCTATCACGTGCCAATGTAGCCCAATGACATCTGGTTCATTCAGGAAAATGAAGAGCCTCAAACCGTTCCTTCAGGGTCTTGAAAAGGAAGTCTGACCATCTTGTAGGTGGGCGGCCATGTGATCTTTTGACATCCCGTGGGATCCAGTCGGTAATGGCTCTAGTCCAGTGGTTGTCTCCAAATCGCATTACATGCCCAGCCCATCTGACTTTCGATGCCTTGGCAAACGGGACAGCATCCCTGATTCTGGAATAGCGACTGATGTCAGAACTCCGGATTCCTTCTCTCACTTGAGAGAGGCGTGATATTCCAAGCATAGCTCTTTCGATTCCCTCTCTGGGAGACCTGATTAGCATTCTCGTCCTGCTTTCGTAGGGCCCAGGTCTCTGAGGCGTATGTTAATGCAGGGAGAACAGTGGAGTCAAAGAGATGTGCCCAGAGCCGGAGGTTCTTTGTCCTTTTAGCTATTTCTTCAATGCCTTTGAAGGCATTCAATGCCGCTCTCCTCCTCCTGCGCAGCGCAGGTTTTAGGTCGTACATTATGTTGGTTTCTTGACCTAGGTACGCAGGGAGAACGGTGGAGTCAAAGAGATGTGCCCGGAGCAGGAGGCTCTTTGTCCTTTTAGCTATTTCTTCGATACTGAATACCTTTGAAGGCATTCCGTGCCGCTCTCCCCTCCTCCTGCGCAGCTCAGATTTTAGGTCATACGTCATGTTGATTTCTCGACCTAGGTACACATAACTGCTGCATTCAGAGATGTTTGTTCCATTGAGAGTGAATGGGGCCTCTGGAACTAGTTCATTCTTCATAAACATGGTTTGCTTTAGATTCAGCTATAGACCTATCTTTTCACATTCTCGGTCAAAGTCAGCCAGCATTTGTGCCGCTTGGCTAATGTTTGGTGTTATTAGAATGATGTCATCAGCTAAGCGGATATGGTGTAGTTGCCAACCATCTATCTTCACTCCCATTCCTTCCCATTCTAATTGTTGCATGATGTTCTCGAGGGTGGCGCTGAAGAGTTTTGGTGAAATGGTATCACCCTGTCGAACCCCTCTTTTCACATTAATAAGCACTTCTTTGTAGAATGGTGAGATCCTGGTGGTGAATCCGTAATACAGCTCACGAAGGATCTTGATGTATTGGGTTTGAACACCCTGTTTGGCTAGGGGCTTCGATGACTGCTTCAGTCTCCACAGAATCAAAGGCTTTCTGTAAATCAATGAATGTGAACAGAGCAGCATCTTGTACTCCATACAAACCTCAATGAGCTTGGTTACTGTGTGGATATGTCGATTGTGCTGACTCCTTTCCGGAAGCCTGCTTGCTCGCATGGTTGTCCTTCATCTAGTGTTCTGCTAATCCTGTTCAGGATGACTTGTGTAAACAGCTTGTAGATGACGGACAACAGGCAGATGGGGCTGCATAGTTGCCGATGTCGTGAATGTCTCCCTTCTTGAGCAGTAGAACTGTCCTGCTGGTTTTCCATTGGGAGGGCACCTTGCATTCGGACAGGTAGCGGTGAAGAGCCGAAGTTAGTGTATTGATGGGTACCGACGGCAGATCCTTCAGGTGTTCGGGTCTGACTTTGTCTGGGCCTGGTGCTGTTCCCTTCTTTACCGGCGAGACGGCATATCGGATTTATGAAGGGAGAACGTTGGGAATGACATATCCATCCTGTGGAATTTGGTATGTTGGCAGGTGGTTGTGGCTATCAAAGAGATTTGAGTAGAAGTCCTGGATAATCTTCTCCATTGCCTTTCTGGAAGATGTGATACATCCATCAGGGCTCGGAGGGCAGTCATCTAGGTCTTATAGTTGGCAAAGGACAGGCGGGCAGTGCGAATGCTTTTCCCGGCTTCTGCTGCATCTTCCAGTATTTCTGTTCTTCTGTCTTTGAGGTCTTCTTTTATCGCTTCTCTGCACCGTTTAGCAAGCTTGGACGTTAGCATTTGATCTCCTGAGGCTCGCGCCTTGCCACGTTGGCGAATGAGCTTAAGAGTTTCTAAAGACAAGCGTCCTTTTGTGTCTTTCTCTCTCTCTCAGCATTCTTCGCACAATCATGGAGGTGCTGAACCAGTCGGTTGTATTCCTCATAGATGTCGTCAATGATGGTATCTTCCCATGTTGCTGCAATGGTTTCAAAGAGCTCCCAGTTGGTAGTTGTTCTGGAAGTTCTCTTCTTAAACTTTGCAGCATTTTTTTCCCAGTTGCGGGAAGTAGAATTTTGCATGAAGGAGACGGTGGTCCGATCCTGTTTGGAATTTGGGGACGACAGCTACATCAGTCAGACAAAACAGTCGATTGAAGATGATGTGGTCAATTTCATTGTGGAACTGTCCGCCAGGAGATTACCATGTCCAACGTTTTGCTTCAGCCTTCTGGAACTGTGAGTTCCCATGAATGGTCTTGGTGGACATGATGAACTCAGATAGTCTCTCACCCTGTTTGTTCCATTCTAGGCCATGGGTCCCGATGTGGAGTTCTTCAGCCGATCTTCTGGTCCTATCTTGTCATTAAACTCACCGACTCTGATCTTGTAGAAGGTGTGATCTTTTTTATAGAACTCCTCCAATTCCATATAGAATTTCTCAATTTCATCTTCTTTGTATGTAGATGTTTGGTGCGTAGACGATGAAGATAGAAATTGCTGGCAGTGGGCCACATCTCTTCAAGTGTAATCGTCCTACTCGGTTTGTTAGGCATTCAAATGAATCAATGTTGACGGCCATGTACTTGTTGACAAGGCCACCAACGCCACCTACGCCTCTTTTTGTCGCATGTTCCAAGGGAAAAATTCTTCTCCCCGTGTCAAATTCAGCATGATGCAACTGACGCCTTCCTCGTCTCAGTCAGACCAATGATGTTGTACTTGATCTTTTGCGCTTGCAGCATCAGATCCTCAATATATGCTTCCGATGCCAGTGTACGTGCATTGAAAGTACAGACAGTCATTTTAGTCCTTTGTTTTGGCAGCCTAGGATGGCCGTGAAATTTTATCAGGCACTGCTTGTTTGCCTTTCTTACTGCTGCCGTATTAAGGGCTCTTTCGGGGTCAGGAAAATAAACATTTCTGTTACTGGATTTGGCATATCAAACACGCATCGGACAGCTTGCCAGGCTCTGCCATGCGGGCACTATATTCTCATTACTTTGTGGGGCTCTCTCAGAGGGGTGGGTAGAATATTTACGGTAATTTGGAGGTAAATCGAGCAGCCACACAGCGACCATGTGCAATGGGGAAAGCTTGTTTCTGCTCTGCTGGGTGTACCTGTGTCTTAGGCTCAAGCATTCCTGGGCTCGAAATACTCTCCTCTGAAGGGCGGTCTCTGCAGTGTGGGTCTTTGCAGGCTCGGTTTCTGACAAGCAGGGTTGGAGACTGGATTAATCTGTGGGCTGGAGACTGGATTAATCTGCTGGGTGGAGATCTACCAGCTGTGGAGTGTGGATTGTGAAGATAACTGCCAGCAAGGTATGGGGGTTTCTCTGGGCTCCTCCGAGGCTCCATCGGGATGGTGGACTCGCGTCAGAAGTTGCTATCATGGTCCATGGAATGCAGGGTGTTCAACGGGAAAGCTGGTTTCTGCTCTGCTGAGTGTACCTGGCGAGCAGGTACACCGACATAACTACCATTGCTATTTACAGTCCTCTTAAATACTCTTTAAATCCCACTTCTTGAATAATTTTACATTAATTTTAGCATGTGATCTTGTCTAGCTGAATTAAAGTAAGAGTTAGAAATACTATGTTAGATGTAAAATCATTATTAAATTTAGATTATTTTGTGATGGTTATATAAAATGTTAGATTTTTAGGATCTCAATATTTAACACTGAATAATTTGGTTTGACCATGCTAGTGAAATGTATGACAAACGTACAGATTTTTGTGTGAGCTGGAGAAATAGAATAGATTCCCCATCCTGTTTTCTTTTTCTTTCTTTTTGTTTTGCTTTTTTGTGTCACACTTGGCAGTGCTCAGGGATTACTCCTGGTGGTTCTTGGGGGGACCATATGAATTGCCATGGATCAAACTCTGGTCGACTGTGTGGAAAGCAAATACCCTACTTGCTGTGCTATTTCTCTGGCCCACCTATCCTGTTTTTTTAGTTGAGATTTTTCTAAAGGTATAATTAAAAGTGACTTTTACATACACTAAATCAAATTGAACATAGGGAATAAACTTCTAAAATGGTTAATTCACAAACTAAACACAAACTAAACTAAACTCTTTTAGTTTGATAACATATATTTGAAATATGAAAACACAATAGCCAGGGAACAATACACAAATATTATTGCCACAAGAAAAGTTTCCTTTAAATGCTTTCAAGAAATATGATTGTGTTGTTAATGTTAAAAAGAGGAAAAAGCAGTTTAAAATCAATTGTGACATCAATTTTTTTCTGATTTACTGTAACACAACAGAGTCATCTGAGTTCACCTTTCTCAATTCCTCACAACAGTCTACTTTCTTATAAATAAGATTAAGAGCTTAACTCCTAAGAATCTGCAAAGTGACTCAGTGGAAGAAAACTTGTTTTATATATATGTGAGACTCTGGCTTCCAGTCTCAGAAACACACACACACATATACACACACACACACACACTACACACACAAACACACTTAAACAAGGTGTCATATAAGGTTTCTTTTTCTTATAAAAGTGTTATGGTTCCCTAGTGTTTGGGTATGTTAGAAAATATATCCTATATTTCTTTTGTTTTTCATTTGCAGAGTGGAACATGAGCAAATATAGTTTGCTAATTGCACACCATTTAACAATACGTACTTAGTATTAAAAAAGTTTTTTTTCATTACATTTATGAAAATATTTTTTATGTAGAATATTGCTTTAAGCAATGATAATTTAATAAAAATAAATTTAAAATAATTTGAGAGTTTGTGCTGTCAATTATTCATAATGAATTAACAAGAAAGTTGATTATATGACTTTGACATTATTATTATTATTATTATTATCATTATTATTATTATTAGCGTAATGATTTCTTTGAACTATGCCCTAACCCCAGATGGCTACATGGGCCTTTAAGAAGTGAAGTGTTTAGACATTTGAATAGTCTTAGTACTTAGGCTTAAGAACTGAAAGTCTATGCTAAATCTAATTCAGCGCAACTCTCCCAGACTGTTCATCAAAAAATATTGATGCTAGTCTTTGTATGACTTTTTCATTCAGAATTAAATTAAGCTAATACTTTTTTCTAGACTTCTTTTACAAACAAAAGTCTTTTGTTTTGATGCTTTTTATCTGTACAGTCAACTCAACCTAGTTAGTCTGTTCTGCCGTAACTTCCAAAGACCAACTTGAACTGCTTCTTTGCTTCCCCAGAGATTTGCTGTCCTATTCCTTTTAAACTTCTTGGGAAAAAATTCTGGCTTTAAATAAGAGCTGTGCCTTGTGAAAGTTTTGGAAATTCTAAATTGCAGTCAAGATCCTCACTTGCAGGTGAAACATTATCTGGTCATCTTGTCATTAGTGCTGACAGTTTTGACTGAGGTCAAAGTTAAGAAAAATGCTGGAATGAAACTGGAAGCAGTCATATGTTCCTCATCTATCACCTCATTAATCACAAACTTAACATTGTCTTGAAACAATGCTGCTTTATTGTGGGATATCCTCATTTATAGTTAGAGCTACTAAACATTGTTCAAGAGTGCAGATTCTCCTCAATGTTTTGCCAAGTATAGCTTAGACATAGCAGTCGTTACATTATTCATTTATAATTAAAGCATAAAAGAGGATCCCAGCAAACAATTTTTATGGTTACATTGAACAAAATATACTCATTATGTCCAACTTGCCCTAATCATTCTTTCAAAATATTTATACTGTAGCGTATTATAAAATATACAACAAAGTTGAAAATATTAAATTTAATATTCTGTCGATCAGGGCTTTACTTCTTTCTTCCAACTAGTTGTCATGATATTTAATACCTCATCTTCAGTTTTAAAGTTGTGAGATCATACCTGTGTGTGATATAAATTTATAATTTATAAGAATTATGGAGGAAATGTAGTAATAATAATGATGACAATTGGCTATGATTCTGATTTATGTGCACTCTGTTCTAGAAACCACTTAGGGAAATGTGTTCATCTTAATATGTTGGAATTGCAATATATCACTAAATTCAGAGAGCAAATTATCTCCATGAGAAAGTTATTTTTTACCTTGATGGTCAACTGTTTCTCCCACAAGTATCTTAAAAAAATACTCACAATTTAGAGCTAGAACTATAAATCACTTGTATCACTTGTCTTCCCATTGTTCATAGATTTGCTCAAGCTGGCATCAGTAACATCTCAATACATCCTGTCACATGCTAGTGTAGCCCAAGGGTAGCTGCTTGCTCTAGGAACACGAAGAACCTCAAACCATTCCTTTAGGTCATGGGAATAAGGTCTATAATTGTTACTCGTTTTTGGCATATCAAATATGACATGGGTAGCTTTCCAGGTTCTGCCATGCTGGTGGTATACTTTTTAGTAGTAGGCTCTCATCCCATGCATTTACTGATGAACCTCAATAGGGAGAGATCTACTTTTTTCTTGGGTGGAGCTCTGATGAGCTGTGGAGTCTGGATGTTGAAAATGGAGACCCCTTCATGGTGTGAGGGTTCCTCTGGCTTCTTATGAGGCTCTATTGAGATTGTGGGCCAGGGGTAGAACTCACCTTCCCTCCCAGGTACCTCGTGATCAGTTGAGCACAGGGAAAGCTGGTAGCAGCTCTGCCCTGTGTGTCTGAGTCTCTGGATCAGGCTTACCTGGGCTTCAAATAGTCTTTGCCGTAGGGTGGGACTTTGATGAGCAGGGCTTAAGATCAGCTTTTTTCTTGGGCGGAGCTCTGATGAGCTGTGGAGTCCAGACATTGAAATTGGTGGCCCTCACGCTGTGGGGGGTTCCTCTGGCTTCTTGCAAGGCTCTATTGGAATGGCGGGCCAGGGCTAGAACTCACCTTCCTTCTGGGGCACCTCATCATCATCTGAGCACAGGGAAAGCCAGTAACAGCTCTGTCCCATGTGTCTGAGTCTCTCAGATATTTACATAAAAAGAATAAATTTCAGACCTCAGCTAGGAAGTCTGTAAATCACATGCTGGATAGCTGTGCAGTATTTACAGTGTTGCTCAGGGCACAGAATTATTTATTTGTTTGTTTATTTATTTATTTATTTTTCTTTTGGGGGTCACACTCAGTGATGCTCAGAGGTTGCCCCTAGCAATGTTCAGGGGACCATATGGAATGTTGGGGATCGAACCAGGGTCAGCTGTGCTCTGGGTCAGCAGTGTGCAAAGCAAACATCCTACCCACCATGCTATCACATCAGTCCCCCAGAATTATTTTTCATTTCTCTTTCTCTAGCACAATGTGCATTTATCTGGTTCCATCAAAACTATTTTTTTTTGCATATGCTATTTTGGTTTTGTTCGGTTTTTGGGCCACACCCGGCAATGCTCAAATGTTACTCCTGGTTCACCACTTAGGAATTATTCATAGTAGTGCTTGGGGGACCATATGGGATGCCAGGAATTAAACCTGGGTCAGCTGCATGCAAGGCAAGTGCCCTACCTGCTGTCCTATACCTTTAGCCCTCAACATAAGCTATTTTTAGTCTAAAGCTTATGCCTAAGTAGCTTCAGGTTCATTCTGTTTGGTAAAATAAAAGCAAGGAGATATGGCTCCGACTTGATGATCAATGAATGAAGTAGCAGCATTATCCAATTTGGAAACAGCTGCATTCATGAAAGCCTATGTATAAATATAAAACTATTTAATCTTCAGGAAACCAGAGCTATATTTCAGTGGGTACTTGTCTTGCTCATAGCTGATGAGGATTCAATCCTCGGCACTGCACATGGTTCTGAGAACTATGAATACATTTAATTATTTTCTGTCTATCTATTTTCTATCTATATATCTATCTGTCTGTCTGTCTGTCTATTTATCTAACTATACCACTTGTGTACAATAGGCAAAATTAATAGACAAAAATAAAATGGGTTACCTATTTATTTATCATAAAGAATAGTATACATTTGAGTGAAGTATTTGTATTTATGGCCTTTATAAAACAAAGCAATCACTTGAGTACTTGATCAATTGACATCACATTATTTATCGATTTGCTCGAGCAGGTGCCAGTAACATTTCCATTTGACCCTATCATGTGACTGTATAGCCCAATGGCATCTGCTTGTTTCAGGAATACGAAGAGCCTCAAACAGTTCGTTCAGAGTCCTGAAGAAGTCTGATCATCTTGTAGGTGGGAAGCCACATGATCTTTTGACATACTGTGGGATCCAGTCAGTAAAAGCTCTAGTCCAGCACTTGTCTCCAAATCGCATTACATGTCCAGCCCACCTGATTTTTTGATGCCTTGGCAAATGAGACAGCGTCCCTGACTCTGGATGGTCAACGGAGGTTGGAACTCTGGATTCCTTCTCACTTGAGTTAGGCATGATATTCCAAGCATAGTTCTTTTTTATTCCTCTTTGGAGACCCAAATAGTATTCTCATCCCTGCTTTTGTAGGCCCAGGTCTCTGAAGTGTATGTTAATGCAGGGATAATGGTGGAATCAAAAGATATGTGCCTGGAGCCAGAGTTTCATTGTCTTTTAAGCTATTTCTTCAATGCTCTTGAAGGCAATCCATGCTGCTCTCTTCCTCCTGTGCAGCTCAGGTTTTAGATTGTTCATCACATTATGTTCTCGGCCTAGGTACACATAACTGCTGCATTCAGAGATATTTGTTCTGTTGAGAGTGAATGGGGCATCTAGAACTAGTTCGTTTCATGAAAATTATTTTGTTGAGATTCAGCTGTAGACCTATCTTTCCACATTCTCGGTTGAAGTCAGCTAGCATTTGTGCTGCTTGGCTAGTTTTGGTGTTATTACAATGATGTCATCAGCGAAGCGGGGTGGCATAGTTGCTGACCGTCTATCATCACTCCCATTCCTTCCCATTCTAATTGTCACATGATGTTCTCGAGGGTGGCGCAGAAGAGTTTTGGTAAAATGGTATCACCCTGCCGAACCGCTCTTTTGACATCAATAGTGAGATCCTGGTGGTGAATCCATAGTACAGCTCACGAAGGATCTTGATGTATTTGGTTTGAATGCCCTGATTGGCTAGGCCTTCAATGACTGCTTCAGTCTCAACAGAATCAAAGGCTTTCTTTAAATCAATGAAATGAGACAGGTGACATCTTGAACTCCCTACAAAACTCAATGAGCTTGATTACCATGTGGATATTGTCATTGTGCTGAATCATTTTCAGAAGCCAGCTTGGTCACATGGATGTCCTTCATCTAATGTTCTGCCAATCCTTCATCTAATGTTCTGCCAATCCCATAGTTTTTTACTTGAGAATAAAAAACCTCAAAATAATTCAAGTGGAAAAGTGTATAAAATTATACAAAGTTTAATTTTGGTATTATATAGGCTTAGAGCACCTCCAATACAAGGAGACATGAGAATTATTTTAGTTGTTTAATCATTAACTTTATTGCATGTTTTCAAAAATCAATCTGCCAAGATTCTAATTATAAACCAATGTTGTAATGCCTTATAAACTATTATTTCTATTTATATTTAACAATTCACAGGAATGAGAAATTTATATGCAATGATCGTGATAATACAATTATTTTGACTCAATGTTGTGTTTTAAGTTAAAATTTCTTGTTATTTATTTAACTTTTTTTAATTATTTGCTTTTCTGGGTAATGCCCAGCAATGCTCAGGGTTACTCCTGGCTCCTCACTCAGGAATTATCCTGGTGGAGCTCGGTGGACCAATGGGATGCTGGTGATTGAACCAGGGTCCATTATATGCAAGGCAAACACCCTACCTGCTTTGCTATAGATCCAGCCCTATTTAACCATTTTTATGTGGTTTCTTTTCAAAACTTATGTTTTCTTCCAAAAAGTTAAAATTATCTTTGAACAATTAAATGATTTATTATATACCATATCAGGTGGGTTCTACCCCTGGCCTGCCATCCCAGTATAGCCTCACAAGAAGCCAGAAGATCTCCCACAACATGAGGGCAGCCTTTTCAATATCTGGACTTCACAGCCTGTCAGAGCTTCATCCAAAGAGAAAAGCCGATCTCCCCCCTTTGCTTGTGGCTGTGCAGTTCATCAGTAAATGCACAAACTGAGAGCCTACTACCAAGAGCCTACCACCAGCACGGCAGTCTGGCAAGCTACCAGTGTCATATTTGATATGCCAAAAAATGACAACAATTATAGATCTCATTCACATGACCTGAATGAATGGTTTGAGGTTCTTTGTGTTCCTGGAGTGAGCAGATGCCCTTGGGCCACACTAGCATGCAACTGGACATATGGAGATGTTGCTGGTGCCCACTTGAGCAAATTGATGAACAACCAGAGGACAAGTGATACACGTGATTATATACCATATCTTATTCAGCTTTTTCTCTTACCGCACTATCAAATATCTCTTGAATGTCTGTTGTCTGTTTCTTCAGACTTTTATTTTCCTAGTTGTGACCATGCTTTCTCAGTCATATACCCATTTCTACTTTTTAACCAAGACTTTAAACTTTTATGTGCAATACCTGGGTTAATCCCTGGCACCATATCCATTGCCTTCACTTCATCCTCAGCGTCTCTGGGTTTGACACAGATGTAAGCCAGCACCATAGACACAGGCTATAGAATAAATCACATGGTCTGGCTGACTGTGAGTTGCCAGGGTACTCTTTAAGCACTGCTTGGAATTTATCCCCAGACTGTTTACAGTATTAAGCCTTTTTGGTTTTTAACTGAAAATTTAGGGTACAACTAAAGGAGACCACTGACTTTTCTCCCTATGACTATCTTTTCAAATGTGAGACTGAAATATGACAGACACAGATATCACACTCATATGGGATGCCGGGTCTATCCTATGCAAGGCAAATACCCTGCTTGCTGGACTATTGCTCTGGCCCCGTTTTTTTCAGACTCTTAAATTCCTATTTAGAAAAACTGGGAATGCAAGAACAGTTGAAAGAAATTGTTTTGCTAACCCAATGCCCAGCGGATAAGGGGTTAATATGATGAATCAGGCACTGATAGAACTTTACAATAAGAAAACAGCCAACCCCATCAAAAAATGGGGAGGAGAAAGGATCAGAAACTTTCAAACAGAAATTTGAATGGCCAAAACATATATGAAAAAGTGCTCTTCATCATTAATCATCAGGGAGATGCAAATCAAAACAATCCCCGAGCACCGCCAGGAGTGATTCCTGAGTGCAGAGCCAGGAGTAACCCCCTGAACATCGCCAGGTGTGACTCAAAAAGCAAAAAAAAAAATGAGTTACCATCTCACACCACAGAGACTGTCACACATCCAAAAGAGCAAGAGCAACCAGTGCTGGTGTGGATGCAAGACAAAGGGACTCTCATCCACTTTTGGTGGGAATGCCAACTGGTTAAGCCCTTTTGGAAAGCAATATGGACATTCCTCCAAAAACTTGATATAGAGCTCCCATTTGACCCAACAATACTGCTACTGGGAATAAACACTGGAGACTCAAAAACTCACCATTGAATATACACAAAGAGACTTAAGTGTTAAACTCTAAATATCTGCAGGGCTAGCCACAATGTGTAAAATAAGAGGGAGAGATGCAGAGACAGAGAGAGAGAGAGAGAGAGAAAGAGAGGAAACTGGGGTACCTGCTATTAAGGCAGCATGGGGGTGGGTGAGAGGGGGTGAGATACATTGGTGGTGGAAATGGGGCACTGGTGGAGGGATGGGTGCTGGTATACTGTATTACCAAGAACCAATTATGAACACCTTTGTAATTGTATGTTTCACGGTGGTATAATAAAAATTTTTTAAAAACACAGCAGAAATACTATCTGCTCTTTGATATTCATCCCAACACATTTCCTGATAGCTAGAATCTGGAAACTGGCTAAAGAAAACATGGTATATTTACACAATGGAATACTATGTAGCTGTCAGAAAAGACAAAATTATGAAATTTACCTGCAAATTGATGGACATGGAAATTATGCTGAGTGAAATTAGTCAGAAGGAAAAGGACAGATATATAATGACTGCACTCATTAATGGGATTTAACTATATACCAGTGTTCTACTAATTGTGAGTAATGGTAATGCCAGACTAGAACTCAGAATTGAATGTACACAATGGGATTTATATGATAAACCCTAAGTGTCTGTAGGACAAGCCACAATGTGTAAGTGAAGAGAGAGAGAGAGACAGAGAGAGAGACAGAGACAGAGACAGAGAGAAGAGAGAGAAAGAGAAATAGTGACTGCTATAGAGGCAGACTGGGGAAGGAAATTGGGGACATTGGTGGTAGAAATAGGGCACTGGTGGAGGGACAAGTGCTGGAACAATATATGATGGAAACACAATCATGAACATCTTTGTAATTGTATGTCTCATGGTACAATAAAAATTAAAAACATTTGTAGTTGTTAAACATTTCCCCCTGTGTGATTAGCCAGCGTATTTTAATACAAAACTATTCACATATTTGATATTTTCATGTCTTGGGTAGGGGAAATCTTGTGTGTTTAACTTAAATAATAAAAAGACACTGTGTAGAATAAAAAAAGTATGCAATATAATCCCAAAGTTACATTCTAACATCAGAAAGAGTCAGTAGAGTGTGTGAATTTATGGTCAAGGTTACTATAATTTTACATTACAAAAAGCTATAAGTTGCTAATTGAAACTTTTAGTCATGTATTGTTCAAAATTTTCATTTATACAAGATGGGTACAGATGTGAAATAAGGCCTATAATTATGTGAAAAAGGACTGTTGGTTGACTGAATCATTATTGTGCTGTTATTTCATTGATAGAAAAAAACTATTGAATATAGAATTTTGAAAATTTCACAGTCATTTTCAGAGATTTTAGAAGTAAATTGAATACAAAAATGACTTATTTCTTAGCACTTAGACTAGAGCCACAAACATGTGTAAATTTCAGGTATTACTTGGCAAGTGAATATAACATCTTTCTGATAAGAATAAATATGAAAATAAACACATCTTTGTAAAAAGTATTTAAAATAGTTTGTGCATATATGCAATATATTTTAAGGTTACCTGAATTTATACTTATAAGACAGCTGCAGGGACTGGAGTGATAGTCCAACGGGTAGGGCATTTGCCTTGCAAGTGGCTGGCCCTTGCTAGCCTGGGTTCGATCCCAGCATACTGTATGGTCCCCGAGCACCACCAGGCGTAATTCCTGAGTTCAGAGCCAGGAGAAACCCGTGAGCATTTCTGGGTGTGACCCAAAAAGCAAAAAAAAAAATGACTGCTAAATTAAAAATAAATAAATAAATAAATAAGACAGCTGCAAGTGCAGAAAAAATATACAAACTTGTATATGTGCAACTTATACACACTTCTCTTGTATCACTTGTCTTCCCGCTGTACATCGATTTGCTCGAGTGGGCACCAGTAGCAACTCCATATGTCCTTTAGCATGCTTCCTCCTGCGTCAGAACTTCCTCCTCGTCAGAACTCTACCCAGCAGACCAGCCTATCACAGCCCAGCTCACGCGGCCATTTGTGGCGCGTGGTTCATCAATAAATGCTGGATTTTGAGATGACTACAAGAGTATGCTACCACTGCGGCAGAGCCCTGGCAAGCTACCCATTTCGTATTTGATATGCCAGATACCAGTAACAATTATGGACCTCATTCCCATGGCCTGATGGAATGGTTTGAGGCTCATTATGTTCCTGGAGCAAGCAGATTCCCTTAGGCTCTACTTGCATGATACAGATCTTATGGAGATGTTACTGGTGCCCACTCGAGCAAATCGATGATGAGACGGGAAGACAGTGATAGAGTGATGCTAGTTTAGCCAAAGGGCATCTTCTAATTCCATGAACACAAAGAGCCTCAGACCATTCCTTCAGTTCATGGGAATGAAGTCTATAATTGTTACTGTTTGGCATATCAAATATGATATGGGTAGCTTGCCAGGCTCTGCACTGCAGATGGTATACTCTCAGAAGTAGGTTCTCATCTCATGCATTTAATGATGAACAACTGCCTGGCCGCAAAGTGGCAGCAAGCAACGAGGAGAGATCGGCTTTTCTCTTGGGTAGAGCTCTGACTTGTTACGAGTCGGACATTGAAAATGGAGTCCCTTATGGTGCGGGGGTTCCTCTTACTTCTTGCTAGGCTCTATTGGGATGAGAGCCAGGGCTAGAACTCGCCTTCCCTCCCGGGTTCCTCATGATCAGCTAAGCACAGAAAGAGCTGGTAGCAGCTCTGCCCTGTATGTCTGAGTCTCAACTTATACACATATATAAAATTAATTTGTATTCATAAGCAAAAGATGGATATAAAGAAATGATTTTGTATAATGATTTTATGTATTTTATTATATATAGAAGCATATCATTGGAAAGACTGCTTTTCTTGTTTTGGGCTCATATCTGGCAATGCTCAGGGGTTACTCTTGAAAATTATTCCTGGTGGTGTTCAGGGAATTCTGGGGATGCCAGAGTTTGAAAATGGGTTGATGGCATACAAGGCAAGTATCCTACCCATTGTACTACCTCTCCAGCCTCAGACTGTGCATTTCTGGCAGTGAAGTTATTAAAGAGTGTACCATATTTTAATCATGTAATAACTATGATTTAATGTTCATCAAAGTAATTCATGCATATAAAATATTTTCTCAGATTAAATTTTTTTGTAACTATGTCTGGTACATCATTATCCATAGAAAATATAAACAAAAATAAAAAGGATACTTGCATAGTGTTGCCACTTTGAATTTAATTATTGTGGATATGAGTTTGTTATTTTTGTCATCAACAGTTAGAATTAACAACTACAGTCAGCACTCCAATTTCAGTATCTTCTGATGGGTTATTCCAGAAACATACCAGGATTTAATGAATTGACCATCTTATAGCCTCAGGAAGAGAGGGTCATGCTATTGTGAACAGATCTATAAGAACATCTTGTTAGGTAAAAAAAGTTTTACAAATAATAAAAACACCATCAGATCTGCTTAGGGAAGAAGAGAATTTGAGTTTGTGTGTTGGGATGTCAGGAGTGGGAAGAATCCCTTAGAATCTAATCATAATACTATAGTGAGCAACACATCTTTTACATAATAGGGCATATAAAATCATTCTTCTAAAGAGAGCTATATATCTTCATCTTCAATTGTGTTTCTTAAAATTACAGAATTAGAAATAAGACAATGAATTCAAATAAAACTATTTAATAAATCCATAACTGGTCAGAACTAATATACAAAAAATACAGATACTTGTTATTTAATATGGTGCAAATACCCTGTGTGAAATTCTGGATTTGCTATTTGCCTGGAAGAACCATTATAGACTCAGTGTTGGGGTAAATATTTTTTGAATCATGCTATTATTAAATTTCCATGCACGGTCAAACAGTTTTACTCTCTCCTATATTTTTTAAAATACTTTACATTATGTTTTTTGTTGTTGTTAAAGTTGAGAACCACAGTTCTCTTAATTAAAACATGTTTGATTAAGAAATACAGAGTCTAAATAAAGTAAAACCACCATAATCATTTATATTGTCTGGACAAATATTGTAACTGTCATTCTCACCTTCCTTTTCCTGGTATGTCTGGCCAAGTTTTCTTCAACAGAATCACCTTGCTCT